>JAREIS010000007.1:600000-815000 GCA_030060385.1 Muscicapa striata striata | reverse complement strand
AGGAATTACAGAAATACTATCTTGGTTAGATGATGTTTTGATAATATCATTGAAATAAATATCACTATAATCTGTTTCAGTGACCAGTGCTTTCATTAGGCAAAAAAAAAAAAAAAAAAAAAATTATCCATTGAAGCAACTGAAGTGGAACAGTTATTATATTTATCTATTACTTGTCTCAACTTTAATCTATGTCTCTACCACACTGTCAGTAAACCACATCCTCATTTGTGTTCTAATTTAGACCAAAATAGCCTATCTCCAGCAGAGATCATTTGTAGAATTGAGCACAAGACTCAAACCATTAAATGACAGAACTGAAAAGTTGTGTTTATATGATATTATAAAGCTTGGATTTGTTTCTTTTCTAAAGAAAATTTAATTTACAATATTGATATACTTTAGTGTTTTGATACTTTACTGAAAGTCTCCAGAAAATGTTAAATTTAGATAAATTTAGAATTAACTTGAAGTCTGCATTAATTTATGGTTATTCTTTTCCTAACTGACCATCTAATTCCAAACTAACCAGGACTAGATTTTTGAAGTCCTGTGATGTTCACCTCTAGTTGAAAATTTGCACCATGTACCTTTTTATATTTTGAATCTCATCTAATAAGACAGGGTTTTGTTAATAATTTGGGATTATATAATATTTTGGAGCAACAAGTATGTCTTCTGCTCCTATGAATCAGGAATATTGTGCCAGTATTTATCCATTTGCGGCTGTCTCCAGACACTTTGCCTTTGGGTTTCTATTTTCTTTCTAACTCTTATGCACTGCTTTCTCACAGCCCAGTCTTCAAACTTTTGTTTTTGAAGGGAACTCTGTTCTTTTATGAAAATGTAAATTCTGAAGTTTTTTGATGGATTTGTTCCAAAGTTTTAGTAAGATATGCAAGATCATAGTCTGGGCCTGGTGCCTGTTTCAAGAGGTCAGCATGCTGTGTAGTTAGATAAAATTCTGGACTAGGAACTGAGCAGAGAACATGACAGAGGAGCCAAAAGTCAGGGATATTTCCTTTCTCAGAAGTTTTATCGATGACATCCTCTTTATTTATATGCTGATGTGTCACAACATGCTTTTGGGAGTGAGGATGAATCCTTATGTGACTTTTGCCATTGGTAAAGACCCTCAGGGAGAGAGAATAATGGCTCTTTCCCCATTCTGCCTCTTGCAGTGGATATATCAACATACATTAGCAACTGGTTTGAGGATTAAATGTGCTCAAAACTTGGATGGATGGATGGATGGATGGATGGATGGATGGATGGATGGATGGATGGATGGATGGATGGATATCTGTATTTTTGGGGGATTATTCACAGTGGTTTAGCCTCAGGGTAGTAAGCGTGCATATGCTACCATGTTGAGAAAATCCAGTGGATGTAATATCTTTTAGGAAAGATCTAACCAAGGAGGTCAGTGCATAAAGAATGTGCATTTATGGAGTACTCTGATCTTCTCTGAATTTTCTCATTGAAAAGGTTTTTACTGAGGGTATTTTGAGCCTTTCAGCTGTCTCACCATGTGTACTGTGAGCATCTGCACAGCTTGAAGAAGACAGTGAGTTGCAGATGTTTTCCTTACCTTTCTGCATGCTGCTAGGGAGACACCATAGTTCACAGAGCAGGCTTCCTTTGAAGTAAGCTGTGGGTCTTTGACACTTTGTGATCAGAAGTGACCCAAAAATAAGAAAAGGCATCTCACTTGGCAGCAAAAGTCTTACTGAGACTCCAGAAGTTTTCAGAACATCAAATTTTAGCCCAATAACAGTTCTCACAATAACTGTCTATACAAAAGTTTTTCTTTCCAAACCTTTGAATTTCATGTTGGTTACAATATTTGCTGTTTTAATCAGGGCATAAAGATGGATTTGAAACAGCAGCTGATGACAGCATCATCTACCCATTTTCATCACTAATTTGGTGCTCTATCTGAAAGGCGATCTACTAGTGTATCTTTAAATATTGCAAAACCCATGAGAAGTGTCATGTGAAGTTCCTCTGTATATTCATTTTGTAACATATGTAAGACAAAACTTTTAAAAGTTTAGGGTAGCTTTCAGAACCTTTGTATCCCAACCAATTTTCCAATAGAGAGACATAGTCTCAGTCTGCTCAAGCAGGTAGTGCACTGTTTTGGTTTCTTTTGATTGAAAAATATTTTCTTTACAAGGAAAGATCTTAAGGCATCAGTCACCAGATGACTAATGCTTTAGTCTAGCCATTAGAGCTTAAATCCCACTAATTTTAGGTTTTCCTAACCTCAGCCTGCCCTATTTCAGCAAGAGGAGACTGGCCCACGTTGAAACATTAGAAGGATCCAGGGAAACCAGAGAATAGCTTTAAACATTTTGTACAAATATTCCCTAGTCTATACTCTGGCCCAAAACACTGGATTCCTAATTCTAAAATGATTTAAACATGAACATCAAGTTCTGGAAAGAGCTATGTTGAAAGAAATCTGGTGCACAGAATGCCTTGACTTCAGAACTGGCTGTGGTTAACAAAAGTATTAGTTTGACATGCCATTTGCTTGCTCTGTCCTCAAAGAGAGAGTGATACACAAACAATCTTCAGACTGCATTTTAAATTTTCTGGACTGTATTCCACACTTGGTTATGTTGCATGTTGTGCAGTCTCAAGGTTCAAGGAGGAAAATTGAAACTTTCGCTCTAAAGCAATCCAGGAGTTAGACTGCACAGCAATTCCACCAACACACTCATTCTGAAATAATTGAACTGGTCCTGTCTCTCCATTGAAATCTAGATGAGAAAATCTAAAAATTGCAAATGTAATGCTTTTAATTCTGAAAATGCATTTGAATTTTCTGCCCGCTTACTGCAATAATGAAAATTTTATGGGACATAAAATTGCATAATTTTTGTATTTTCTTTCCTGTGGGTTGTTTGAGTCCCATTGACCAGTCCATCTATACAACTTCTCTCTCACCCTGCCTCTGCTCTGTTAGTCTGGCTGCTGTCTATCTGTCACTTGAAACTGAGGGCTGATTTCAAACACCCTCAAGCCTGACTGGTAAAACACATGCTTTTCTCTGATGTGTCACTCACAATATTCATTTAGAAGCATTTAAATGGAACCTTGCTTTACAGATTGAAGGAAACTAAAAGTACAGGAAGAGTCTATTGTTTTGGCACTTGGCTGCATTTTGCAGAGTGATATGAAAAAATACATGCTACCAGAAACAACTCAGAGGTTTTTCTGTTAAAACCACTCATTGCTCTGTGGCACTGTATAAACAGGGCAGAGTAAGGGAGAGTAAAAGGTGTTCAGGAAAGGAAAACACATTTAGCATTCATGCCATCCTGCACAGGACTTGAATATATAAACACATACAGACACATATAGCGATCACTACATTGCAGGCAAGAAGCAACCGTCAGTGCAGGCAGATTTACAGCACTAACAATCCACTCCAACAGCAACCACCACAGATTTCCTTGGACATGTCTCACTTTGTGCAACCATGCTGTGCTTACAAAGCACACAAACTCAGAAAGCCAACTGCAGAAACTTGCATATGCAAGCAGTAATCCTCAAGGGCTACTGCTAGCGACGTGACTTCAGATACGATCATTTCTGTAGCACTGGTCTATAAAATCTGCATTCTGTTTTCAAGATTAAAATGTGATTTGGTGTTCCCAGAGGCATGTGGGAAAGTTTCTGCTACTGCCTAGCCAAGGGGAGAGCTGAGCTGTCCCCTTCTCCTGCCACCTTGTTTTCTAGGACTGCTCTGAAGCAGGGTAGGTGACCCCTGAGTGACAGGGAAGCTGCAGCAGCTCAAGCCCTAAACAAGCTACACTGGCAACAAACTGAGAGAGAGAATTTCAGCAAACCTACATTACCTCTGGTTTTAACAGGAGTTGGATTAGGTTTTAATTCAGATTACATTGCAAATACCTTCCTGTGGGATAACTAGCTAATTGCAAGTCTGGATGAAAACCACAGGACCTCGAGGGTAATTAAAACTCTCAGGAAAGCAGTACTTACTCTTAGGGAAATTACCTTGCTGTTGACACTGGGTGTAAACCACAGGTCCTCCTAGTCCTCCTTCAACAGGGCATTAAAATTGGTTGGCAAACATGAAAAGACCTGAATACTTTAATACCATTACAGAGAACTATGCTAGACATCCTCCTGTTCAGGGTCCAAAGTGTCACTTTTGTTACTGAATTCTTGTTCTGTACTGACCTTTTAGACCACAGCTACAGTTGTGGTGGTACAACACGTTCCCCAGTAATTTTTTCTTCCCCAAGCAAGTTGTAGATTATCAATATAACGTTAGTGTGATTTAATTTTAAATGCTATTTTGAGATAGCCTTTGCACCGGCTAAGCACTGTGAAATACCGATTGCTGCTTTAACTATGTTGATTTTAGCTGGATTCAAAGAAAGATTCAAATCAAATTTGAACCAGCCCCTCCAGAAAGGAGAGAAAGAATACTGAGCCCATAAAAGGTTTTGGATCAGTTTGATTAATCTAGCATAGAAACAACCCTAAAAATAGTTCAGTCATGAAGCAGACTGGGGAGAAGTATTTTTTATGCATTTTAGAGAAAAGCTTTTTGGGGTTACTCTCTGCCAATGTATCAGTGGATTACTTCTAAATGCTGAAAGTATTTAGTTACCTTTGATGAGAAGTGGGCCAAAATTGAAAGAACAGATCTGAACTCTTGAATTTGAGGGTTGGAATGTAATTCTCACACCTATTCATCCAGCCTTGCCAGACTTATAACCACTACTTGAGCCCTAGGAGTGAACCTACTTTTACAGCTTTGTTTCCTGATCAGATGCAAAATTGCAGTCCATGTATTTTATGGTTTGGGACTAGGCAGAGCCAAAACCTTGTAGAGCACAATTCCACTCAAGACCAAGTATTCTCATCAAGATCACCTAATATCCCAGGTCTTCTTATTTTTTTGAAGATGCTTGTGGGATTTTAACATGATGTAAGTGAAGCAGAGCTTAATGCAGAGCTGACACCAGAATCTTCAAATTCTGCCTCTGTCTGTTCCTCCCAGTAGCTGCAACCAGTCTGGAAAACCAGTTGATCTAGTGCCAATTGCTCAGGCAAACAAGCAGTGTTAGCACTATTTGATTTCTGAGGGTTTTTTTACTTTTTTAAAGCAAGTTATTCATGCCACACACCTTCCAAAAGTTAATTTTTAAGCCACCAATTATTTTTTTTCCAAACTATATACACAGACACAAAAGTAATCCTTACACTCTTGAAAAACATGGAAATTAGAGTGTGTAGGAATTTAAACTGCTGGAGAGACATTTGGGAAAAAGAGAATACACATTCATGTGAGTAAGAGCGAGTTGCTAACCAATACAAACAAATGTAACCTAATCTATCTACAGCAGTACCCTACTGAACACCTTTGCCTCCTATTATACAATTCTGCCACAGCAATAAAATCAACTGTCTGCAACAGTTTTAGTTCGTTGTATGGTTAATACCAATAATGTACTCAAAATTGATGTTTAACAGAGTGAACTGATTTGTTAGAGTGTTAACAGCCACAGACTTTAACTAATAAACAGATCATTAACTGCTGGTAATAAACAACTTGCCAGGATCATTTATTATTTAAGAACATACTTTGTCTCAAGAAAGGATGGCCCACTTAATTCTATCTATGACACCTTTCTGGCTCCCATTCAAAGTGGGAGGCGCAGATGAAGCTACAGACAAACGATGCTGCACACACTAGATCAAAATTCATGAAAAAATACTGGTTTTCATGAGGAAGTACTCACAAGAAATATATTAATTCCTTACACTGCTTAATAATATAGTCAGGATTTTTACCAAGCTCTTGTTTTTAATACTAACTCTAAAGGAATCTACTTTCTAGTTCTGATAAAAAATTTCTTCATCCTTTTTTTAACATATGGTATGCCACTGCAGCAAACATTTCCTTCTGGAAGTAGTTCTGAATGGGAGATACTATTTAAGTGCATAAAAGATTTTCATAATGGAAGAGGAAGGAAATTAAAGGGAAAAACCATGTAAATTTGGTTACAAGAGAGGAAGGGGAAAAAGGTAGCTTGAAATCATTAATTCCCAAAAAACCTTTTAAAAAGCTGAAAAGCTGTAAATACACTACCTAATTACTCTAGATGATGACTTGAGATTTGGAAGGAACAAAAGAAAGTCCTTGTCTCCCCGTGGTTTCTAAGACATTCCATGTGTAATAAAAGGAAGTCACACAATAAGACACACTTTGCACATTGGAGTGTTCTAATTCTGTCAATATTTGAAGCTCAACAGGGTGGTACCACTATAGTTTCCTTTTGGTTCTCACTTCTGAAAGAGGTGATGTAGCACAAAGCCAATCTGATTAAAAAGCAGAGACACCTTCTAAGACTGATTATTATGATAAATTTAAGTTACCAAAGCAGCCAGATGAAAATTTCCTAACCTCCTCCCTGCATTGTTTCAATAACCTTATTAGTCAAGCCCACAAAAATACAACCATATGTTCTGAATAAGAGTGAGAGATGAGGAGCTCAATGACAGCTTGCTGACATCCAGATTTTAGATCAAAAATCACAAAATGTCAATTTATTTTTTAGTATCTACTTAGACCCACCAATATAAATAATGAGATTATTTTTTCTAGGCACTGTGTAAATAAACCCCAAAGAAGCTACAGGCTGAATGCAAATGCAGTCTCAAGACTGCAGTGTCAACCTTTAACAGCCCTGCTGAAATGTACATATAACACATTAATTGCAGACAGTTGAAGGATGACTTCTTTATGCCAAATCCTTACAAGATGAAGAAATGTCATTTAAAGAAAAATTTTCATTGCATTTTTTTGCATCTCTGTACAAGCTCAGGAGAAGGCATTTTTAATATAATTGTTAAAATAATTCTGACCTTAAACTAATATAAATTGGCTATTACTTGCAGTAAGAAAAAATCCTGTATTTGCATGCTGGTTGGAAAAATGCTTCTATTTAATTGCTTGGGAAGAAGCAATTTATTTATAGACATACTGTGCAGGAGGAAATTTGGCTCTCCTACCATATAATAAGATGCATGGCTCTCTGCCAGGATGCTGGCTGTCCCCGGACATTTGGTGTTCCATATACCAAGAATGTGGAATTGCACTGCCTATAAACAGAAAAGGCTTTTTTTCTTGAAGGAAAAAAATGAAATATTAATGCAAGGGTTATGAAGTTGCAAGAGCAGAAACTTTCTCTTTTGTATTTATCACCAGTTGCATTAGTCAGCTAATGAGCAGTTAAAACAGATTACTTGTTACTCTTCCTTATCCCATTTAGGGAAGATGCCTAAAAAACCTCCTGTTTTGTGGGTTTTGGATATAATTCTTCTAAATCAGGGTATTACACAAATATTTCCACACAGCAGGATGACTCACATAAATAAGTAATGCAAGACTGGGATTTACTAATCTGTTAGCGACAGTGTATCCAATTAATTCCTCTGTTTATTTAGGTAGGAGTTTTTTGCACTTTATTATCTTCAGGCTGTTTGACCACAGGGGAGAGAAGGCCTTGGGAGGGGGAGTGGAAATAGATTTTTGAAGGGGAGCCATAATTAGCTCAATTCTTGGATTGAGCTCAGGAATGTTGTTACTGCTAAATAGCTCCTTAAATGGAGTATTTATAAACTACAGGCAAAGCTGTAATATTAGAAGAGAAGAAAACCCAAAATCAAATATATTTAGACGTACAAGCCCCAGGTTAATGCCCTGGCATGATGACATAATCCAGCTCAAGGGACAGGGAATGAAGAAACATTCCTGATGGCAAACCAGTGCATTGCACACAGCCCTGTTGGAGCCCATGGAGGGGATCTGGAAACCTCAGAGTTTGGACCCACCCTGCAGGTCCCTTAAACAGCCCCCTGGAGGGGCCACACAGCTCTTTCCCAATGACCCATGTGCACACCCAGGTGGGATCTGCTCTGCCCTGCAGCCACAGCAATACTGGGGTTTCATTTGCCCACCTCCCTCCTGCCCTCCCCAGCAGCCACCCCACACACAGCTTTCCTAGGAGGGATTTCTCCCCAAACGGGTAAAAATGAGGAGCATTTCCCCAAGAGTGCCCAGGCTGCTTTCTGCCTCGTTTTCCACTGCTCTGGTGGCAAGCAATGAGGCTGAGTTCTACCTCAGGGTGTCTTCTAGCTACCCTATCCAACAACAAAAATGTATTTAACATCATACTCACACTGCCATGCCCTGTCATACCCTAGACCCAGCCCCATTTATTCAAAGCAGACTTTTTTTTTTTTTTTTTATCACACACAGATGACATGGTCCAAACCAACTCCCCTGGAAGACATTTGGACTTCAACAGGAACAAATTCAGGGTGAAGCAAAATAAATCATTAAGCTATGATGCAGAGGATTTGTGCCAGGCCTCCACACAAGACTAAGTTTAATCATTGCAGATCAGGGTATTTGGGGACAACATCTATTTTGTAACTTCATAAAAATATCAAATAAGCAAACCATGCCTTGTCCAAAATTTCAGATTATTTTCCACATATAAGAAATTTTCATAGCAGGACTTTGCTTGCAATATAATATCCCAATGAAGCTTGTTAAATGCTTTTCCAAGGCTATATGATCTTTATTAAAAAATTATGACGCTGTCTACTGGACACAGGGAGAAAAGAAATAATCACTTTTTCAGATTAAGTTCTTGAAAGTTTTCAAAAGTGGAAAATAAATCTTGCAAATTCTCTCTCAATTTCCATATAACATATCCTGTCCAAGCACAGAGACAGTTGTCTCCTAGAGGTGCTGCAGTGCATTTATAAATTACAGCAATACTTTTTCCTTGGCAAATCCATTTCACATAGAACAAAAAGCTTAATGGGATTAACTTCTTGGAAATTTAGTTGGAAATTTTAGTTCAATGGAGCAAAACTCAGTATATATTAATATATTAAAAGTGCAAAACAAAATAAGGGGAAATGGAAAACAGAGAAATAGATAAGCAGTAGACATAGAGACAAAATCAAAAGAGCAGAGAAATAGAGAATCAATGTTTGCACCTGGATGGAAGTGTCTGTGTAAGGCTTTGATCCCAAAGGGTGCAAACCACACAGAGCCTGCAGGCAGGACTTCAACAGGACCCTGTGAGCCCCTGAGCCCCCAGGGGAGAGCTGGGACAACCTGAGATTCTGTGGTTGCATCCCAGCATGGGAAAGAGCTTCCTCCTGGTCACCCCAAACAGATAATGCTAAAAACTTTTGTCTGTCTGCTGCAGGAGCTGGTCTGAGCAGCACAAACAGGACTCTGGGGACACACGGTGCATCTTCACTGCCACCAGCGGCCGGTGCTGCTGGGACCCCATCACACCTTTCACCACCTTTACAGGAGGGACTGGGGACACAGAGGTGAAACATTCCTTTTCTGAAATATATGTACATACAGGTGCATTTGTGTATAAAGTCACAGAATACTCTGAGTTGGAATGTACCCTTGATGCCAAGGATCATCAAAGTCCAACTCCTAACGCAGCAGCATCCCCAAAAATCACACCATGTGCCCGAGAGCATTGTCCAAAAGCTTCTTGAGCTCTGTTAGGCTGCTGCTGTGACCACTTCCCTGAGGAGCTTGTTCCAGTGCCCAGCCACCTCTGGGTGTGCATGTGTGTGTGTTTTTATGTGAGTGTTCTTATGTACATGCCTATGAATTTATGTATATGTGTGTACATAGAGATATACATATGAAGCTTTCTCCTACAGTATTCCCTTTGACCATTTTATTTAGGATACAAAACTCTTGGGGGAAGGAGGAAGAAGGGTGATGGGAATCAAAAGCCAACTTCTTAACTGATGTTTGTGAAACTTGATGAGTACAATGAACATGGCATTTCTGACTTCCTCTGAGGAGCCATTGTAATAAATGCAGTAGGCAGACCTTTGTGTGTGCCAGAGAAAATGATCAAAACCTGTAGCCAGCTCTGTTTGGTTTGGCATTGCCTATACTACAATTCCAATTTTAAAAGCAAGCTATAATTATATTGGTATGAGAAAACAGTAGAAAAGAAGAGATATGTTTTGTTTGAAACAAATTCTACTCAGATATTTGAATTTCTCCATTTCTAGCAAGAAATTATTCTTAAGCTTTATTATGATTATGATTATGATTATGATTATGATTATGATTATGATTATTATTCCAGTACATCCCATTCACTTGTTATGTTCTTCAAGCAAATTAAAAAAAAAAATCAGAACTGCATGACTGGAATTCACCACATAGTTGTAAAGCCTTTATCTGATATTGATACATGAGTATAAATAGAATGTGACAGGATCATGAGCTGAGTTAAATATTGATTGGTATAATATAAACATACACAGTTGAATAAATGCTGAAATAACACACTGTAGTAATTTATGGATTTTTCAATCAAAAGTTATTTCTGAACTGTTTTAGTATTTGAAGACAAACACATTCCTGCATGTTTACCATTTGCAAGCATGTGCTTTTTTGTGCCTCTTGCTGGTTGTTATTCCTCCTGGATGACAAACCACCTTGGGTACACGGTATTGTTTTTATTTTCTTATTGGAGAACTGAAAACAAGTCCTGCAGGAACCAATAATAAGAGTTTTAACTTCTCTTTTTTTTGGTAAACCCTTTCATTAACACAAATGATTGTGATCACATTTTACTGAATAGAAATTAACACATTTCAAAGAATCCTTCAGGTATATCTATTATATCCATCACCCCTCCCCACCTATCCCTTAGCCATTCCTACACACTCTGCAAACACAGCCAAAACTGAAAGATTTTCTTATCATGGTGTAATGCTAATGAATTTTTCTATTTTAAAAACAAAAAACTGCAAGCACAGATTAAGAGTCAATTATCAAAATAATTTTATGTGAAATCCTGCTAGTATTTCTATATTTTATATTGTTAGATATAGAAATATACCAGGGCTTAAATCTATATTGACCATAAAAATACCCTGTTCTCTGGTTTTGTGGATACTTCTATATGTGAAGTCAGTAATATATGACTTAAATCTGCTGCAGCAAACATAAAGATTTAAAAATTTGTGTTTTGTACTTATAAGTGTGCACATATATATAAATACACATAACTATTTAATATATTTAAATTTATTAAATATTTTTTAATCTAGAAACTTTTTAACAGGTCTACTGTTAGTCTCAAAATTCAGAAGTTCTTGGTCAGAACCTAAGACAATTAAGTTTAGCTTAAAAACTGAACTTAAAAATATTTGGCCTTTGCCTTTGCTTTAAGTCTTTAGGGTTCCAACTTGCAAAATTTTCTCTGCAACTAAAAGATCTACAGACATTGCTTTGCAATGAAAGCTGAGAATCACAGGTAATGAGATGTCTCCAGGAGTTGGCCCTTTATGGAAAAACACCAAACACTATGAGACTTGTAATAAAATGATGACTGTTGGAAGCACTGTTGAAGTCTTGCTTTCAGAATACAATTTTTGTAAAACACAAAATAGTTCATGCTAAATGAATTTTTTCATATTAATACCTCTACATTTGATACTTACTCTGCTAGGCTGAGAGTTACCTGGCTGTTTTCTTCATACCAGAGTGATTTACATAGCCATGACAGCAAACTTCAGTTGCTAAAAGCTAATTATATAATTAAGATTGAGGAAGGGAAATGGACTATTTTTCTGAAGTAAGATTCTTGCTCCATCTTGCTATGGCTTTGATCTGACTGCTCACCCTGAGGTCCTACCTTACATGACCTTTCTATGGTAGAAGCACAGGATTTCTTCTAAAAGGAGAAAAGTGCTTTGTGGGTGGCAATATTTTCCCAGAAAGGGAAAAAGTTGCAAACGTCAAGCCAGGAAGGAAGGAAAAGACATCACACATTTGGAGCTCCACAGGCAATAAATTTATTATCAATAGTCAGGTTCAAATAGCAACATCTAGGGGAAAGTTCCCAGTAGAACCACAGTGTGGATGAGAAAATGATTTTGGTCACTCATGTTCTGACATTTTTATGAATTTAATTTAACGTGACAAGAAGAGACCTAGTAAAAATGGCTGAATGCCTACCAAAGGGCAAAAACAAATAACCTAAAAGAAAATGAAACACTTTTTTTCAGAAGGAAGTCTTTCATGGCTGTTGGTGTGTTTCTATGTTCCAAGCTAAAAGTATTCATACCAACATTTCAGTAGTAATACAATAAGAAAAAACAGTCACAGAAACATTTCGAATAGTCTGATGTGAATTACTTTTAGATTAAGACTGACATTAATTCTGAACTGAAAACTGAACAAGGCAATTGGGGATCTCAGCTGGATAAATTTATTTTGTGATTTTGGGCAAGTCAAGTGATTTGGTATTTACTATATTTTTAAGCCCAAATTTGCAAACAGAGATAAAATACTTCTGCATAGACAAGAAATCTGATGCCTTCAGAAGGGCATTTAGCCCTCTTTACTAGCATTGCCTTTGTGTCCTTGAAGGAAACTGTACTTTGAAAAATTTTATTTCCCTGTCCTTCTTTTTTTCTACCTTCTTCCATTGATACATATTTAATGGGATTTTGCAGGAAGGAAAAGATCCTAAGTGGTGCATTTGTGATAAGGGGCACTCTTTGGGCAAGGAGTGATGAGCACATGCTGGGCTGTGCTAGTGAGTGCAGTGTGCAGCTCAATGGGTGAGATTATTCTTGTCCCTTAGGCACAAGTGTGATCAAACAGAGGGTGCTGTGTCCAGCTTGATGCCCCTCAGTATGAGAAACAATTGGAACTGGTCCAGTGGAGGGACAAACTTATTAGGGAGATGAAGCACATGATGTACAAGGAGAGGTTAAAGAAATGGATTTATTTAACCTAGAGAAAAGAAGGCTTATAGGAAATCTAATTGCTTCCTTTAGCTTCATGGTTATAAAGGAGATGGAGGAAGACCCTTCTCTGAGGTGTACAGAAGAGGCCAAGAGACAGCAAAGATGTTGCAACAAGAGAAATTTCAGTTGGATACAAAAAAATTCCTCATGAAACTGTTGCCCAGAGAGATTGAGGAATCTGCACACCTGACAACTTGACAAAAACCTGAGCAACAAAATTAGCCCTACTTTGAGTGGGGATATAGATCAGATGTGATTATGATTAATAAAATCTCCTTTTCATCCTCAAGATAGATGTTTGTTGAGGTTTTTGTTTTTAATTCTATACCATTAGAACAAATAAATTTCCACATTTTTTTCTCATTTGGATACATCATGATGGTATTTGCTTTAAGTGTTATTACTGAGTTTATTGTGCAACCTTCAGTGCAGTCCAGGGTGTGATTAAGGTTTTTACAGATATACATATGCAAGCTGTAAATTACTGTGCTCAAGATCTACTAGCTGATTAGTTCCATCAACACAGAGCTACTAACCTTATCCTTCAAATCTTTGGAGTAATTCACAATGCTAGGTTTTGCAAATGGATGGTTTTGCACGTTACCAAGACTATGTATATTATCTGAGATACCTGGTTTGTAATCACACCTTTGACTAACAGGTGTTAGCAAAATTGTTCTGGCACTACCTTCAATAAAGATCTCTCATGAAGAGTTTCTAGAAAATGGGTTCATGTCTATTTGTGCAGAAGCAGGCCCTTAGGTACCAGAAAAAAATAGATAAGTGGTCTGGCAGTGCTGCACCTTTGTGTGTGTGGAGTCTTTAGTTTTGCTTGCTAATTCCAGAGACAGCATTGCTGGGTACTTACTCAGCAGTGCAGTTGCCCTCATGACACTGCTGTTCTGCCTTCTCTGAGGTATCAAAAGGTATCAGAGGTATCTTCTCAGGAGGCTTGGAAAGCTGTGAGGGAAAGCTCAGTGTCCACTGAACAACAAAGGATCTGACATTCCCCAAATAAGTTCTTGATATGTCCTTCAGGAATAATGTTCATTAAAATTTGAGAAAAATTAACAAAGAAAAATAAATGAAAGCATCTGAAGAACTCGTGATGCACTCACTAAGAAGCAGAGATTATTTCAGGAACATGGAGGGGATTGCTCTGGACTACCCAGCCTACCAAACTGGTATTTTTATTGCTGAAGTTATATACAGCCTCTAGATATGGCAGTCCTCTGGTTTCCACAGGATGGAGCACTGAATTTGCACCTTTGCAACTGCAGTGTGTGAGGTCTGAGGTGCTTTTGAGCTCCCAGGCAAACCATCAAATGCATAATTTTGTAGTGGGACATTGACCTGTGCCTTTTGCAGTGCCTGCTGTTGAGGGAGCCCCAGTGACACCAGATGATCTGCAGCTCCCCACCCAGAGCCAGGGGCTTGTCACACAGCTGACCAGTCCCTGTGGCTTGCTGGTGGCTCAGTCCCCCCCAGACCTGAGCTCATTGCTGTAGGTAACTGCACACAGCATTCTCCCACACCGATTTAGTTTGAGCAAGAAACCATTAGAAATCTTGAGTCATGCCACAGATGGGTCAGATTATCTGGTGAACTGAAATTATCTGGTGGACAGGAGTTACTGGCATCATGAGAAGCTGTTAAAGTCCCATGTGAGCACATGCTGGATCTAGGATGAAAATCTGGCTCTGTGGAAGACTACAGATTGGCCAGCATCATTTCACACCAACCTTCTCAAAAGTGACTGTGAATTCTTCATTTAGTTGTGACCAATTTTAGGGCAAGGACTTGCAGTGCATTGCAACTGTTTGAGCCACACTGAACTCTGGTCAAGGCATCAAGTTTCTGAGAGTTGTAGGCAAAACCTGAGTTACTGTTGATCAGACTGGATTTTCTCTTTTTTTCTGACTGGCTGTCCAGAATTTTCTGAGTGAATGAATAGCCAGCCATTTTCTCAAGTGAATAAGTCAAAGCAGATTCTAAGATGCTCCACTTTAGAAATTACTATGATCACTGGATATAAAAAACTCTTTTCTTGGTAAATCGTGGCTTTTCTTAGAGCCATAATTCTGAATATCATTTTACTCTTGGTGATGATTAAATTTTCAGATTTCGACACCTTAACAATTGACCTTGATCAAGGTTCTGAATTGCCTGTCATGTGAAAAGAGCTTTAGACACCAAGCAATTATTTAGTGATAGCCATCAGGATAAATATTCACTGAAAAGAAAAATAGAATGAGTGCACATCTCAAATAATAAGTGCAAAAAATATAATCAAAGTCAAAACTTAATTTGCATGTGTCCACAACTCTGCACTATAACTTTTCCCACCACAATTTCCCTGTACTGGAATATAGCAAAGGTAAAATTTAAGACTTCAAAATGAAATAACATCTTTTCAATAGCTATCATGAAAAGATGAGGACCTGAAATCTAATGTCAAATCAAATTAAGGCATATTACAGTGCAAATCCATTTGCATTTTGCACATTTTAATACCTTGACTATTTACAAGCTAAAGAGACAACATTCCATTTAGATACAGCTACTTCTGAAATCTGAGAAAAAGCACAATGCACTTGCTTCTTTTCATAAGCAGCTGTGGCATATTCAGCTAGAGCCAGGATACCTGTTATATTTGTTACATTGGAAGAAAGCTGATTACAGATTTCTTGTCCCTTTGTTGAAGGAAAGTTTATGAGGTCTCGAACTGAAACTCTTCAAGGGGAAACAGAAACTCTGAAACCACTTAGAAGAATTCATACAAAGTCCTGCCTATGTGTCAAAGAGGCTTTTAAATATTCAGACTATCACCAGGAAAATATGCAAATATCACTCACTGGACATTATAGATCATCACAAGATCTCTCCATAGATCAGTAGAAAGCACCCCCCTTTTCAAGCAACAGCATATGGAATCAGCAATATGCTTTGCTATTTAAATATGAGAAAGGCTTTTCTCATAATGTCTTCTTGCACTTAGTTGTAAAGGGCAACACCTCTGTTTATCTGTTTCACTGTGCAGGAAGTTTAATGAGTCTGGTGCCATATCTGAATTGTCATTTGCTAAGTGAAAAACTCAGCAGTATGTAATAAAATGTTCATACTTGTGGCAGTGAGGAAAATCTCAAGTGCATGTCTCAAGTATTTGGTGCAGTGACATATAAGAATAGATAGAGCTTAAAGAGGGATAAACTCCTTGTGTCAGTGAGTTGCTGCCTGCACCCACTGACCTAACAGGGCAGACTAACATCATAAAGTGATGGGCTGGGCCACAGGGTCAATCAGCATGGATGAGTTAATGTGCTTTGTGGTTAGGGGACACTAGATTCCTTTATTTCCACCCTATCTGCAAGAGACCGTGGAGCAAAACCAAGCAAGTCTCACTCCTGCAGGAGAAGAAAAGATATAAAATTATATCATTTTATGCAATAGGGCAAATGGGCTGCCCAGCCCATTCACCAGCTCTGAAAGTGTTCCAAAAATGTGTGGATGTGGTGCTTAGGAACATGGTTTAGTGGTGGACCTGGGAGTGCTGAGTTAATGGTTGTACTTGATGGTCTTAGAGGTCTTTTTCAATCTTAACAATTCTAGAATTCTATATCTGTTGAGACCAGGAAAGAATGTTTTCTCAAAGGCTCATCCTTAGTTCAGCTTTTTACTTTAAGCCCTTTTTCCTTAGCAATGATTTCAATTAATCTGAGGTGCTTTCACTATGATTCACAGACTTATCCTTTCCTGGGACTCTGAAGATGTTTTTTCAAGGGTTTTTAAATTATCTCACTTACTCTAAAGAACAGCTCTGGACGTCTGCATCTCCTCCTGTGAAATTGCAACATCCTGGAATTCCTGTGCTCCAAAACTGAGCTCCTTAGCAATTTTGTTTTCTAGAATGCTACATGAGCTAGTGCTTTGCTGAGTTACTCTTCCCCTTCACAGCAGTAAGACATTTTCCTTTTCCACAGTAATTCAACCAATGCTCAGCAATTACCTTTTCTCCTTGTCACCCAAGGAACTCCCAACAGAGTAACTTCCCCTTCACTTCTCTGGGTAACTCAAATACTTTTTTTTTTTTTTTTTTTGAGTTCTTTCTTTTGGCTTGGATTCAAATAATCTGACCAAGAGCAAAGACTTTTTTGAAAATGAAGGATGAGA
This sequence comes from Muscicapa striata striata, assembly GCA_030060385.1. Classification (NCBI taxonomy): domain Eukaryota; kingdom Metazoa; phylum Chordata; class Aves; order Passeriformes; family Muscicapidae; genus Muscicapa; species Muscicapa striata. The sequence continues at coordinate 797,954 of JAREIS010000007.1, read as the reverse complement.
ACACTTCACATTAGTATATTTTTTTTCCTAAAATCTCATCATAATAGGCTACCTAATTAACATAATTCACGGTTTTTAGATCCCTCACAAGTTTTCTCTAACAATGTTTTGCCTGTTGTCAGCTGATCTGTCCTTTGCAACAAAACTTCCCTCTTATCAGTCCCAAGCAGTGAATAAAGTTTTAGCAAAGTTTATCTGCAGGACCATATACAGCCACACGACACACAAACTAATATTTATGCTTTGCATATGTTAAACCTTATCACCCATCAATACTTGTTCTCACTTTTCCCTACTGATTTGTTGTACTAGTAAATTTAATCCACTTAATGTCTGTCTCTCAATGTCTGTGACTATAAAATAAGACAATGACACAAGGACAACAAAATTACCTATTGCAAAATCTTTAAGATTTATGGAAAATTCCTGAAAGTGGGAACTTTTCTGCAGGAAAAAATGGCAGGATCTGCTTGTGATAATTAGCTGTATCCTCCACAATGTGCTCAGCTAAGCTCTGTAACGTTCCACCATTACAGAAAACACTCAAGTCCAAGTTTGGCCTTCTAAACTGATTTGTTAGACTTTGTTTTTGTTCATTTTCACCAGTCACAAGAATTGTTTCTAAACATTAAGAAGTGTATAAACTAACTTTTAATTTAAAACACTCCTGCAGAAAAAATGCCCAAGGAAAATAGCTATTCCATGCACAACAGTGACACAGTGACTTACAATGACTAATTAATGAGAACACCTGGAGTATCTTTCAGAGCTAAACTGGAAACAAAATACTGGAGATTAGGTTTTCAAGCTACTGGTGGTCCCAACTAATCTCTTTCAGGTGTAAACCACAGTGTACGTGGAAAGCAAATTCTGACTCATTCCTGCGAGACAGGAGGTCTTCAGGCTAATAATTGCAGTATGTAGTTTCCATAAAATTTACGAGGTTGGCTTTAAATTTTAGTAGTGGCAGGCCTGCAATAAATGCCAATGAGGTCCATCAAAATGAGTATTTGTGTGTGTCCTCATAAAAATAGATCAACCTTTTTAACAGACTCCATGCAGAGGAATTTGTATAATTACAACACATATCTACAGCTTTAGAGTCCTTTCCACACCAAAACCAACATGCTAAGTCATAAATGCAGAGGAAAAATAAACACAGGGACATAATAAAAGAGATTTCGTTGGGTTAAGTTGCTCTGTGTCAGCTGCAATGTTGTAGCTAACAGAATTTCCACTAGGGGTGGGCAAAGGGATTATTTTCCCTGTGTGTCAGCTCTCTGCTCACCTTTGCCTCTTGCACTCCTGGGGATGGCAAACAGGTCTGTTCACATAAAGGAAAGGAAAGGGACAACCAAAAAGGAGGAAGGGTCCCACCACACTTACATTAATTTCCAGACTGTGCCTTAACTCTTATCATGCTGGTCTTGATGGAAATGCTCAAAAAGGAATGAGAGATGCCAGGCAACCCAAAAGAAAGGACAAATTATGTTTACATCTTGTTCATTGTGTCTATAACTTGCCAGTTCCATGGTCACAGCTGAACTGTCAACTCCAAGTAATAAAATATGGTCTATGTCTGAGATTCCCCACCATGCCAAGTTTCCACAGAGTTCAGCAGAAGTGGAGAGGCAGCTATGATTCACTGATTCTCTCCCCAGCCCAGCCACAGCTCTCATCCTCGTGAATTATCCACCAGCAGGGAAGAACTGGAGTGTTATGTGTCACATAGAGTCCTCATCCAAGACTACCTCTGCTGCCAGGGACAAGACCCACAGAGCATGGAAGCAGGAGTGTCTGCAGGAATGAGGGGCAGAAGCCAGGGAAAATGCTACTTGGAGGCCTGGATGCATTTTAGGATAGTGCTCTTCCTAATAAGGGTGGGACAGGGGTTTATCAGGGTTTATACACCTAAAAACACAGATGGGCATTTAGTGATATTTTCAAAAATTCCTATGACTTTTATAGGAGTTAGGAGATGTTAAAAGATCAATAGGCACCTCTCTATGCCTTTAGTTTTCAAGTATTTATAAAGGATCTGATCTAAAAATTAGCCAGTGCTTTCCAAATTGGCTTTGGTTTTGAGCAATTTCCATTGCCATAGCATTGCATTGTTTTAAATGAACTTAATGGATTCCACTTTCGTGTAACAGCCAGGAAACAGAAACTATGTGTGGCATCTGAAAAAGAAGGGTGAGAGTCTCAGTTAGCTGCTGATCTACCTATTGAGAGAGCAGACACATTGGAAAGGGATGAGTCTAGCCCTGGAGGTGCCTGTCTCTCTCCCTTGACCACAGAGGGAGCACAAACTCAGATTAGACACCTAATTCATAACAGCTGAAGCCAGATGAGATTAATTCTTACTCCTCCTCCTCCTCCTCCTCCTCCCTCCTCCTCCTCCTCCTCCTCCTCCTCCTCCTCCTCCTCCAGCAACTTAGCCAAAGGCACACAGAAAACAATGGGAGAGCAAAACATTGAATTCAACCTCCCAGACCTCTAGGGCTTAATCACTGAGCTGAGCTTCCCTCTTGAGAGGAGATATTGGAGACTCCTGGCGAAACAAATCCAATGGGTACATGATGGAAAGCAATGCAAGTTGTGCTGACCAATAACTACAGAGCTGGGAGCTGGGGGGAACAAAAGGGTCATAGGCAAGCTGAAAGGCTTTCCCCACAAATTAACCAGTTCACAAGAGCTGTGGAACCACAGATATGCAGAGGCTGCAGCCACCCAGGGAGGTGCAGAGGAGCAGGACTGCCTGGGACAACAGGAAGGCAAAAGCAAAACTAGTTTCAGCCAATCAGCTGTGCTAGTTTTCTCATGACATACCTGTCTCACTACCCTGATCAAGGTCAAAAAGCACACATTTTTCTCTTAAATATATAACTATTAATAACAAGGAAGAATAACTGGCAATAATTCAAAATCCTAGTGAAAGCTGAAGATAGTCTGAAGTTTTGCAACAGTGCTAAATTACAGGGAGGCACATGAGGGAACAGCTCTTAAAAACAGTGCAGACAAACAGTATTTGTATTAAAACTTTCTGTTTCATTTGAAGTTTTCATCTTTTTTTTCTTTCAACTATTTGCTACTCATTCTGATGAGGAAATGTTCTCCCACTAATGAACTCTGAACCTTCTGACAGGGTTTTAAATAAACTTAAGAGGAGATTTTCTGTCTTGAAAGATTTCTTACACTGCCTTCCAGTTTTTAAATAATAATAAACCAATAGCACAACTTCCCACTATAAAATCAGATGATACAAAAAGTAATTGCTTCAATAGCTGAAAGATGTAATCTACTTCTAGTGGCTATGAAAGGCAAGGGAAGCCTTTCAAAGAGTCTCCTAATTATGCACCATTTCTTGCTCTCTTTGTGCTGTAGATTTTTGTTGTAACATTCCTCAGGCTCTTCCCCCCTCAGGGACAGACTGCAGACATGCCCTTCAAGACTAGGGTCTGGCAGCAGCTAGATGACTTTGCCAATAAATTTATTATGGTCTTCTGAACCATATTCATTCATATGGTCTTCTGAATTTTATTATGATCACACTGGATTTCATAGACTCAGTGTCATGTGCAATTACTCTTGTTCCAATCACAAAACCAGCAGCCAGCAATTCAGTGTTACATCAGGCAGTACCTGAGCAATGCCTCTTCAAGGTGCAGCTGCAAACCCTCCAGTCCAACTTGCAAACAGCTGGAAAATTTACTCATCTTTTAACTTTCTCTAGAACAGTTTGCTACACAAAAGCTTCAGCAGAGTTTGTGCTAGCTATTGTCAACACATAAAAAATGGGCAGTATCCCAGAGGGTTTATGAAAAACTAGACAAAAAGCTGTCAAGTAGACAAAATAGCATCTCACTTTCAGACCTAAATAGCTAAACAAACGTTATGGTCTTGTGGGTTTCTCCGTAAGAAGGATCTGGCAGCTGTCAGGTGTTTTCCTGGCCAACCTGAGGAATCTGTAAAGCACCATGTTTTGGGAGGCCAGCAGTTCAGGGGCCAGCTTCCCAGATCCAGTTAGCGCTTTGCTGAAAACCTTGTCCATTTTCTCTGCTTCTCACACACCTGACCCTGACACTCGTTTTGGCTGACAAAGCTCTGAATATTTTTGCCTCTTTTCCTAGGTTATTTTCCCTGCTGCTCCTTCCCACAGACCAGCTGCCAGCAGCACCCTAGGCCAGCCCCAAGTGTTGTTTCAGCAACTTTGCCCACGTTTGTTTCTGAGAAGCCCTTAACTTATAACACTGTGGCAGTAGCATTCGAAGCAAAGCTCATTACAGAACAGGATTTTAACCTCAATGTCTGTCACCAAAAAGACAATGCCATGGTGCCTCTAACCTGAGCAAACTGGATGGTATGGGAGGGTGAATTCTCACCTATTTCACTCCCTTCTTAGCCTGCCTTTTCATAATTAATAACAGAAGTAATTCTGGGGTAATGGGGCATGTCCTAAGTGTGTGTAAAGAATTTATCTATTTTAATTACTATATATCCAGAACAGATTTGGCTTAATTAAATAATAACAGTACTGTAACTTTCACAGCTCTTCACCAGTCTAGCCAGTTGTGAGCTGCAGTGATTGCTATACATGAAAAACCATCACTCCTCAGTACCATTGCTCCTTTGAGGTGAAATTTTCTTTCCAGCATATTCTGGAGCTTACTGGTGACTTAATAAAACAGCTCGTTGTGTCTCCCAATCTAAATTTCTTTTTTTCTTTTGTGTATTCATACAAGTAAGTAAATTTTTTTTTCTGAATTTTTGATTTAAATGCCATGGGTTTTTCAGGAAATTTGAAAGCTTTTGAATGCTGCATTTTATGCTGTAGGAGAGTGGCAAAAAGGATAATGCAAAAGGATAGTTCTTCATGCAATGGAGGAGCAAAAGATAGAGAGAACTTTATTTAAAGAAACACTACACATAGATATAGGGTAGTATGTGAAAAACAAAATAGAAAAGACTCATTGGTCTAAGAAGGCAACACCTCTTTGAAAACATGTTTTCTGCAAAATATCACAAGACACATGGCTCTCACACACCCTGCAGGTGTATAATCATTGTTGTAATTTTCTTGTCCTTGTGAAGCCTGAGAAACTCAAGGCTTCAAGGCTGCTTTTCCCTGGTTCCAGCAGCATCCAACAGCATTTGAAAGATGCCTGATGATAAGCCTGACAAGAGCCAGCATGTTGTGACTATAGAGCAAGGCGGAGGCTGAGTGCTTGCACCACCAGGGAAAACCTTGGAATGAAGGAAATGCCAAATGCCAACACTCCAGCAGTGGGTTTTGCCCTAGAGCTGCCATCCCAGTGCCAGTTCCTATGGCCCTTTTTGGTCATACAGGCTTTGCACCTGAGATGGTGTAACTGGGAAGGAGGAGGAGAGGAGACCTGGTGTCATGTCTAACAGGTTGCACACACAAAACCATCAGCATTGCTCACTCACAGCCTGGACTGCATTTAACAAGTGAGCTAAGGATGAAAGGCTTTCTGTTCCCACTGGGAACCCTCAGAGCCATCCATTCACCCTATCATATGTTCACTATCAGAAACTGCTCTTCAAAGCTGAACAAAAACTACTGTGCTGCCTATAATTGGCAAAGTTAATTGTATGCAGCATATTTCCTCTACCATAAATATTCTCAAACACCATTTGTTTCTGGATTTCACTGTTCTCTTAACTAAAGAACAGCTACATTATTGTTTCATCTGTAGCCCAACTGTTTTCTTTACATTTTACCACTAAATTGAATCTACTGCCAGTAATCTAATTTACATTTAAAATGCACAATATGCCAACATGACCAGACTTCAATAAAATTTTTACTAAAACTCATAAATGCCTTGATTCTGCTGTTTATAGAAATTTTAGACTCTTCATTCCCTGAATGTTATGTCGCTAGCATCCTGAAATCATTCCCATATGAAGTAAGAAACATTCTTAGATTCATGCTGTGTCAGGAAATACAAAATATAATGTCACTAGCCATTGCTCTCAAAATCAAAGATTTGTCATCTCCCAACAAAGTGATTTGGATGGTGTGTCCAGCCTGCAGTAGCATGGGATATCAGCTCTACTCACCTGCTTTTGTTATTGATACAGCATATCTTGTTCCCTGCATTTCAGATTACAAATATTTCTTACCATCCTTGTTTCATGTATTTTTTCTTCTTGTGCACACAATCACTTGGTTTCAAAATATTGCAGAACTCTTCAGGTGTCTTTTGAGCACTCTCCATCACCACTGAATCTACCCAGAGGCATCTTTCCTGAGTACTTACCTGACAGTACAGGAAGGTCATTTCCTGCAGGTTTAGATTGCATTTCTCAGTTGGATACTGATTGTCTAACTTGTAATTTTAGCAAAACAAAAATTATCAGAGATTCAGGTAAAACTGGAACAAGATTTCAGGGTGGTCTTCCTATTTTGCTTTGCTTGGGGTTTTTTGGTTTGAGGTTTTTTAATGTGAAAATGGATTATGTAGTAGACACAGCTAATTTTTGTACTTACTAAACATTTTGATTTCTTTTTTAAAAACAATATTTTCAGGGGTATTATGCTAAGTAGAGTTTTTAAAAGAAAAAAAATTGAAAGCAAAGAATACATTTGTTTCCTATTAAAAGTCTTTTTTCTCTTGCTTTGAAACAAAAGTGGTGGATGTGTGCAGTCAGGCACATGTTCATACAAAGGGAATTAGAAAGGGTTGAGTTTTTTTGAGTCAAACCCTCATTACAGCCCCAAGCCTGTATGAGTTCAAGAAGCAGTTGGACAGTGCTTTCAGACACATGGTGTGGCTGCTGACTCCTGGCCCCTGGGCAGGGCCAGGAGTTGGACTCCCTGATCCTGATGGGTCCTTTCTAACTCAGCAAATTCTATGATTGTATGATTTTCTTTTTCATTTTGTTTTTTTTATTTTACTTCGGCAATCAAGCCAGTTATAAATTACTTCTGAAATTCTACTCATAGCTCTTATTTATATCCTTCAGCTAATCTTCATCCAAATCCATTCTTGTTTGATTTTCTGTGCTTGTCAGAAATTCACAAGCTACAGCAGTACAAGGATCAGTGGCCACTTCTTCAGCACAGTCATAGCTTCAGTCAGTGTCCATAAGCTGTTCTACAGTGTGGATGCTCTGATCCAAAGATATTTTCTTATTTAAACTTCTTTATTGCAGAATCATAGAATCAGGGACCTTACACATCACCTATTTCCATCCCCCCTGCCACAGGCAGGAATACCTTTGACTAGATGAAGTTGCTGGGGGCCCCATCCAGCCTGGCCTTGAGCACTTCAAGGGATGGGACACCAACAACTTTTCCTGGGTAACTTCTTGCAGTGCCCTAGCATCCTCACAGTAAAAAATTGCTTACTAATATCCAATCCAAAACTCAAATCTTTTAGTTCAAAACCATTCTCCCTTGTCCTATCACTATCTGCCCATCTAAAAAGTCCTCTCACCCTTTTTTATAAGCCCCCTTTAAGAACTTAAGCCTCATTTTGCAGTTAGGGCCAAATATCAATTCTTGCCTCCTTACTATTGCCTGAGAGAGCACACTTGGCCATATTTTACTTTAGGTGTCTTCTCATTTTGGAAAGTTAGGATTTATATGCTGTTATTACCCTGTGGAAGGGGAAAAAATAATCAAGAGTTTGTCTAATTCAGAGTGGCATAAAGCTGAAGAGATATGAACTAAGACAGACTCCTCAGTGCTTAGATATTGGGATTATAGTTGCTTTAGGTAGACAAGGTTACAGCTTTGTCTTTCAAGGATAAACCAGACTCCTCAGGATATATTTGCTATTTCACATCTAAATGCATATAATCAGCTTGCAGGAAACCTATCTGTACATTATGTTGCTTTGAAATATCAGTTCAATTATGATTGTGCTTTCATATATTGGAGCTGAGCATTGAATTCTAAGGGGTCAAATTCTGCACTTGGGTGTCTGCATGTAAAAGACATGGCTTGGTTCTGAGTGGAGAAAAAAGTGAGGACAACTAGTTTTATGCAAAACACACTATTGCTCAAGCTGTATTCTTCTCTCAGGAAATTTTAATGGGATTTTTGTGTACAATATGATTGTAGTACTCCAGGGTGCAACTATTTATGTAAATATAATCATGCTATTTATGTAAGAAATTCAAAAGTTTACAGTAAGAATCAAGAACAATTTCATCCTGAAGGAGTAATTATTTAATTGAGAATGCAGAGTTAAGGTTTAATGTTTCCTTTTTTCCTTTTCCAAGTGATTTTTGCTAGCATTCTTACTGCACTCAGAGTTACATAAAGTAAATATACATTGTAGCCAAGTCAAAACTGTTGTGCCAACAGAAAGCAATATCCCACACCTGCTGAGAAAATCTCCCTTCTCAGTGCCTTATTTTTGGAAAAACCCTTGTTGGGACATGGAAGCCCTTGATTATCCTGCCTGATAGGCAAGCACCACAGTTTTTCTGAAAACTGAAACACTGCTCAGTGCTGGGAGAGCAACACCAGACAGTTAAATTCATGTTTAAAGCTACCCAGGAGACGGTTCTTTGGGGAGTTTTGGCCAATTTTTAAAATTTTGAATTAAAATTTTAGGTATATGCTCTTATCTATCTAGTCTATGCAACAGCATCATAAATCTGATCCGTGTTTACTACCCTGATTCACAGTGTGAACCTGACACAAAGTATGGGGTCCATTTGCCCAAAACCCTTCACTTGCTCCATTCCCAGCCTGGGGACCAAGCTGCCCTGCTGTGGTCTGTGTCCTCTCTGCAGGATGTCAGTGGTGATGTTCCTGTATCCAAAATAGTGCCCTGAACAGAGGATTGACAACGGGACACGGCTGGCTGTGGGACACCTGCCAGTGTCTGGGGAGATAGCAAGGCAAAAACACTTTGAGGGTGTTAAACCAAAAAGAAACAGCTCCCTCCTTTCTAGCCATCTTCAGACTTCAGTCTTGATATTAGTTTTCCAAACAAGGCATTGAGGAAATGCTACATTAAAATTTTTAAGAAGTGTGATTGCTCTGCCAAGGGACAAAGCCAGATAATTCTTGAAAACAAAGAATTAAACTTGGAGTAGGACTCTATATGGATGTCCAGTTACTAAGAGGTTATTGAGATTAAACTGAGTGAACTTGATGTATTTAATAGAGTTAGAGAAAAACTCTCTTTTTCAGAGGATCTAGACTCCCACTTGGGCATAGTACTAGTAGTAGAAGCAGCTGATGACTCCAGCACTAATAAACTGCTGGTTAAAGGAAAACATGTGACAGAAATGTACAACAAGGTTGATCTGGAATTTTTTACATAGACTGTGAACCCTAGCAGCAACATTTCTGGAAAAAAAACCTATAGCAACAGTTTAAATTTCTGGGTAAATATAGCTAAATGGCATGTTTCAGTACAGTCAGCTTGAAAAGTTAGACATCCAAACTCAAAGTGCATAGGTCTCATTTGTGAGCCTGGGAAATGGTAACTCTGGAGGGATTTGGGGAACTTTGTGGATATTCAGACAAACATCATCTCCACCACTGGCTCTGAAGGGCTAGTCCTCCTCTGGAATGGATAGTGGTGGGGCAACTGAATGAGAGGTTGTAAAATCCTATGCCTGGGCACCCAGACAGCACAAAGCTGTCTGAGCTACTTCTGTCAAGTACCCATACAGGCCACACACATATGATGACAGGCTTTGTCAGTTTTGGAGAGGAAAACTGTATAAAACGAATCCTGACATTTAAATCTCAAAATGAGGCCCATTCACCTTGTGAGGGGATGCAAACTCTGCAAGGGAAAGCGGATACGGGAATGTCACCGTGCTGTGGGAGGCCTTCTGACACTGGAGACTGAAAACCAAGATTAGAAGGTTGGGTTTGGATGTTTTTTCCTAAACTACATGCTGCAGCTCAGCTGGCGTTGTTGCTGGTCTAGGAAGGGCAGCCAGGCAGTCACAGCACGTTATCACAGCGGCCGCTCTGGCCACGGCATCTCTGAAGACAAGCTAAACACAAACAACAGGCCAGAGGCTTTTTGTTTAAACCCCAAAGATTTCCACATACATATCCCATAATTAATTTGATTTCTTGCATAGTACACCTCCTTGTCCTGCTGTCAGTCCACCCTAGGGCCAGGGTCAGGGACACTGGCATGCCCAGCATCCCATTCCAGCCCAGCACACCTTCCCATCTTGGTAGAAGAGCTTCCAGCATCAAAGCCTCACAGTGGGGCTATTTGACTGAGCCAACAATTGTATATTATTCTGAGTTCTGTGACTGTTGTTTAACCTGGGAGTCAGAAGAAGATTCAGATTTATTGTCTGTAAAAAGCCAGTATCCTAAGGAGGCAGAGAAGTCTTTCCAGGTTGTTGGTGTTAATGAGCCTGACATACAACTAAACACTACTGTCTCTATCCAGCAGAGGGAAGCAGCAAAAAGAGAGCTATATTGGTTGGTTTATCATTTTAACAATCACATAATAGAATAACTAGTTATTGCCTAAAGAAATATATTCATAAAAGGTAACTAGAGCTGAAGTCCTATCAGGCAGATTTGTTAATTTTTATCCAGTCACTAAGATCATGTAAAAGTGGAACATTTCATTAGACAGAGATGTTTCCTCTCAACCTGTTGTACATTTTAATATAACCTCAAATCACTGCAAGGAACAGATAATCCCTGAAGATGATACTAAACCTACACTTTTTACCTGCCCCTGTAAAATTGAATGAAAAAGTAACAGTACCACTATTGTGATTCACACATAATTGAGTGTGCCAACTAATAATCTTTAATATCCACTGCTGACAGGATGGAATTAACTGCATTTTTCCCTGTAAAACTTTCATTTTTTTCCTTGCAGTGTAAGCCAGTATCTAATCCCATCCTTATATCATTTTGGCTATATTAACTCAATTGAGGAGAAAGTACTTAGCCTAAAGCACGTTAGGGTGAGACCTTGAAATAACAATGTTTACACAAGCTAAAGATGTCTTTTGTTGAAGCGCTCCACTGATGCTTGCCAACAAAAGCTTTTCATGCGTGAAAGAGTCAATACTGAATTATAGTAAAGCCATGTAATAATTATCCTCATTAGATGTAACCAGAGCATGGATAGGATGAATTCAGTTATAAACTCTGCTAATACTCAGGAAGCATATTCTATATGTAATTTAATAATCTTGGAAATAAATACACAAGTCTTTCTGTCTTTTAGCACAAGATCTATTTAAAGCAGAAAGGCAATTCACTTCACAGTGAAAAGACCAATTTTTTCATTATTTGTTTTTTACTTAATCTGGGGAAAGCTTCTGAATATGGTATTTAGGTGAGTGTAACAGGGCTTCCTGAGAGCAAGAGAGCTGGGACACACCACACCTTGGGTGTATCATCCTGGTGGGAAGGGGGGCATGGGCAGGAACCTCTGTCCTGAGCAGGGAGTGCAGATCTGGGTTGGTGTTATCTCTGTCTTCTCCTGAAGCAGGTGGGAGACTCCCCATGCAAAGATGCCTTGGGTGCACTGAAGTTTCATCTTTGCTGTCCCAGGGAATTTTCATAATTCCTTGTTCTTCTTGACTTACCTCTGACAATTTTTGGAGATCCTTTGAGTGCTTTTAGCAGCCAAAGTTGTTCTAGCACAGATTTCTAACATTCAGGTTCTGGCTAGAGGCTGCCAAACCACTTCTCAGGCAATTTCTGCCCATGCTCTTGGCAACACAGGGGTAGGGAGCTACTCCTCCCAACAAGGGAGTTGCTCTCCCTTGCTTCCCCCAGTTCTACAATTCACAGTCACCATGTTTTTCAATTAACACTCTAGGCAGGTGACCTTAAAATCTTCATTGAGGAAAGAGGATGGTAGAGAGACTTTTTTATTCATCTGTTTTACAACAACTCAACAAGGTGAGCAGAAAATGAGAGGGCAGAGGGAAGGTGATTCTCTGCCTGTTATTGCTTTCAGCACCCTCATACAGGCAAACATGGCAATCATCTCATTGTGTTATCCACCCTGTGAAACCCCCTGATTCCACTGTGGGGAAATCCCTGATTTTCCCTGGGGTTTTCTTCCCCTGGGACTGGAAGCCTGGCTTGGCTACCTGAGCAGAGCATCAAACCCAAGGACAGGCTGGAGTCCCAGGCTCTGATTCTCCCTGAACAGTTCTCTTGAAAAGTCTCTGCCTTTGCTGTTTCTTCTATTACAGGGGATAATATTACTTCCCTATCACTGAATTAACCAGCTGTGTCTGAAAGCATGAAAACATCACGTTTTCCTCTTCAACATTTAAACCTGATGCCATTCTATGAGCAAAACTATCCAGAAAATTAGCTTTTGGAGGTTGAGAAACTTTGAGAGACAGGAGGCTCCTTCAGTGCTGCTTTGATCAGTCCTCAGGAGAGTCCAGCAGACCAAGGGGAAAGAGCAGCAAATTATGTCAGCTCTCATCCATACCTCACCTCATCTGTCCCAGCCCTGCAAGGGCTGAACACAGCAACAGGCATGTCAGTGAGAGATCCATGGCAAAGGATACTGGTGGTGAGACTGTGTGTACATAAATATTTCTGAATAAAGGGGCCAAATGAAGGCAGCAGCCCATGTAGCTCACCAGGAGCTACAGCATTAATCTCATGAATGGCACAGTCCATGGTGAAAACTTGTTTTTTTTTATAAGTCAGTGTCCTGTATTTGAGGAAGTGGCAAAAATCCCATCTTTACAAAGAGATGAAATTCTGCTCCTTTCTAGTGATGCAATGCTGTTGTAACTATCAAAGCTGGTGACAGTATTCTGATGTGGCAATAATGCAATTCTAAGACTACCATAGTAAAGGAAAACAGACAAGAAAAAAATTGGTTAATGGATTTATTTTTCCAAAGATTATTTACTTACTTTTGGCAAACTGCAGAGCTATTCAAAGAAGACTGATTTTTCAACTACTGATGTGGCTCACAGTGATAAAGTAATTAGCATTTCTCAGAATATTATTGAAAAGGCCTATGGTCCATGGAAAAGTCATATTCAAAAAAACTGGTGTAAGAATGTGTTTGTGTAGAATTAACATTTTTAAGCAATGAGGCCAGAACACTGAATTAAATATCCCATATTTTAAGTTTTCATTGCAAAATATTTTGTAGTTACATTAAAGTTATCAAATTTGAGGAATGACATAAATAAGACCTAACCTCCATGCTATTAAATTAAGCTGCTGCCAACATTATTATTGGCAGTAAAATTACTTTGATTGCTATCAGCTATAATGAAATATAGGAAAAGCTTGGAATGCTGATATGTTCCACAGTAGTATGTTCTGAAACAGTCATTAAAAAAGTAAGCTCTGACATGACATGTCTCTTTAAAATTATGCTCCACAGTAGCAGATAAATAGCATAATGAATTCTTGGGCTGCTGCAGCCTATGTGTTTAAGCTCAACTTATTATTTTATTTCCATTTGTCTTTTTGAACAGTTTAATGCTGTAAGTAAGCCACAGTTCAATATACTGAATTATTTACAAGCCTGTGGAGTGCAGATGCCTAACACAGCAGTTCTGCAGAAATCCCTCCCAGCTCTAGCCAGGACATGTGTGCTAAAACAGAGAGGGCATCTCTCCAGCACCCAGATCAGCCTGGCCCATCCAAGCCCTGCCCAAGGACAGGGTGAGTCTCTGCTGGGTTCATTCTCTCCATGAGGAGCCACCCCAATGCCCCAGCAATGAAAGGCAGAGCAGTGCAGAGCAGAGCAGAGCAAAGCTGCACAGCTTGAAGGAAGGATCTGTGTGTGAACAGACCCCTGAGGGCTCTGCTCAGTCACCACGTAGTCAGGCTTCAGGCAAAAACTGCACTCAGACCTTGGGCTAAGCCTGAGGTTTGTTCCACTTGTGGCTTTCATAGAAACCAAGAGAACATGGGCTGAGACCATAAACACAGCTGGACACCAAGGGCTGCTCCTTCCCTGGCAGGAACAGCACAGCAAAGTTTTCCCCAGCCCAGGGACATCCACCTCCCCTCCTGTCAGGGACACTTCCCCAGGACCCCTCAAGGTGAGAGCAAGGGCCAGGACATGCTGAGTGAGGGCAGCAGCCACTGGGGATGTTCAAGCTCATTCCACACTCACCCTACAAGGGAAATCACAGGGCTGGGTCACTTCTCAGCTGCACAAAGCCACACTACTGAAGCAACAGGGGAGGAAAAAAAAATCTCTTCATAAAACAAATCTTACAGGATTTCCTCACACTAATCCTCTGCCCAGAGTGAGGTACCTGCATTGCTTTAGTCACCTGCTGTTTTGGGGGGCGTAACTGCTGGAAGAACAGAAGGGCAGACTCAGTTATTTCCCCCATTTATTCTGGAAAAACAAAGAGTTGTCCCCAGATATCCTGTCTCAGTTAGAAGTGGAAGCTAAAATTCTCCCCAAGGCTCATGCTTTGTCACTGAATTTCAGGAAGAAGCAGAATTAACTGCTTCTTGCACTTGGACTACAACACAGACAGCTTTTTGCCCCTGCAAATCTGTGAAACCTGCAGTGACAGCTGGGATTTTGAGAGGGGCTGCATGAGACAGTGTCTCTAAATGCCTTGGAAAATCTCAGTCTAAACACAAATGGCAAACAGCTAATTTGATGTGAAAAAAATTTGTCCTTACAAGATATGTTTGTGCCAATTATGCTCTATAATCTCACCTCCAGAGGTAAAATAACTTTCCTTTGCCAGAGTATAGTCAATGTATGCCATAAAAATTTCATCAGATAGTGGAAATTCAATGTATTATGAGAAAACATATGTGTCAGAGGGAGCCAAATTCAGTCTCAGAATAAGTCTACAACGGTTGATAGAAATAGAACTAAAATTAGAAATGGCAGGTATTTTTAAGAGTTATTGCTTTTTATTAAGTGAAATCAAGAACGTTGAAAGAACAAGGGTTATTTTATCTAAGTGTTAAGGGAAGTGATAGATAAAATGTTACTTCTAAATTAATTTTATCAGTTGACCCTCTTCTTCAAAGTTACAAAAGGTTGAAATAGGAAGTTGCATTTTATGGATCCTTGGACACGAGGTGCAGCGGGAGCAGCTGGACCCTCCTTGCCAGCGGCGGGGCAGCTCCCTGCCCCAGGGCACCCCCAGCCCTGCAGCACCCAGCCAGGGGGGCTGGACAAGCAGCCAGACACAGCCTTCTGCCCCTGCTCACCCAGCTGGGCTCAGCTGATCTCTCACAGCACCCAAGCAGCCAGTCCTGCTGCTCTAAAAACTCAGAAATGGGAGCGGTGAGTAGCAGTGTGCTCTTTGCACTACTCCATATTAAAAGATTCTCTTTACATTTTGAAAAGGCAGTTTATATCTGATCTCATCACATGAAGGACAAAATATGCCACTTTCAGTTATGTCACTGCATGCTATGCAGGAAAGCACAGACATTAAGGGAGCCACAGCCAAGCATCGAGTGCATCTGCATTCTTTGTCTGCAGCCCAGGCTTTTCCTGCCTCGCAGTGACAGGATCAGGGAAGAATTTTCTGTGACTAATTAGGTTTTAACTTGCCAGAGAGAACATGGACATTGGCAGTCTATGGTATAACAGTGAAGCAAAGTTTGAACTAGATTGAACTTAATTTCCTTTTCACTGAAAGGAAAGAAAGATTAATGAAATATCCCCAAATCCATCCTGTTAGCTTTTATTAAATCAGCAAATGAAATTTAACCTCCAATTCTGTTATAAAATCTTTTCCTGTAGATTAAGTTTCTGCAAACATAAATGAAATAGACATACTCTCCCCTGCAACATTTTAGATATGAAAATTACATTACTTCAATCAACATCAATGTTACTTTAGGCAAATGCCATATTAAGAAACAATTATTTCTTGTGTTTCTTTTCACAATGTTACCTAAATTTTATGAAATGCCAGAACTTTACTAGTCCTTTCTGAAAACCACTTGCTGATATTCCAGCATGTCCTTGTTCTTTCGGCCAATAGGACAGAGTTAACAGAGTTAGTTTTATTCTCTCCAGGAATACAGTGCTTTCTCTTATTAATGTACTTTTTGTCTGAGGGACTCTAAGTCATGTTCCTTTCCCACCTTCTCTACTGCTTCTGGGCTCTAGTTATTGCATTAACACCCTGCCTTACCACTCTTCTCCTAAATATCTCACTGAAGCTGACAGAGTGACATCAGGAAAACCCAGCACACTTCACCTCAGCAGATGGGTTCAGGCACTCAGGTGTTCTTTTTGGAGAATCAGTAAAGTGTGGTCCCTAAACTTGCTTCTGGTCATAACCTTGGAGGTGACATCTGTCTGGAGCATCCGTAATTGCATGACCTTAGAAGCTATTTACCTGCAAATGTTAAAACAAATTAGTTGAGAGGTGGTGCCAAGCTATTTCTCACAGGTGGGTAAGGCAGAGCTGTAAAAGTGAGTGCAACGAGCACATGCTGCATGGGACTGCCTCTGTCCTGCTGCGGGCTCAGAGCAGAGCTCTGAGGGCTCTGGTGCTGCTGCAAAGGGCAGAGCCATGCAGAAAAGGGGGGTCCTGTCCTACCCCCAGGTGAGTGTTCCCACCATGCCAAATGGGCCCTGCCAGCTCCAAGCCTTTGGAAAGCACAGGGCTCTGCAGGGGGAGAGGAGGGGCTGCCATACAAGTTAAAACACTAACGCTGTTTACGTCAAACCCCCAGTGCTTGGTACTGCACAAGACAATATGAAACTGGATAAAATATTTGCACTGATTGCCAAGAAAGCAGGCCCTGCCAATACTCCAGAGCACATCCTCTGGAACTGATTACTTCTGATCCTTTAGAAAATGTATAAATAAAATGATGCCAAGACTGATGGACAAGCCAGGGCACCTACTCATGTTTCTAACATACTGCTTTCCCTCAACCCTTTTCCTCTCTGTGTACGAAATGCTCTCCTTTTTTAGTAACTTAAGTTGACAATCATCAAAAGAAATCAAACTGTGTATAAACGAACATTCTGAAGCATGTCACAGTATGTCAGAAACTATAGAAATCTACTAGAAATCTGCAAAACAAGTATTTAAATCTTTTAGTAATGCTTTAGTAGAATGATTATTTAACTTACTAGCAAGAATGCATTTAACAGGCACACCAGAGGCGTTTACCCTTAGTATTAGCTGCTCAATCACACAGCCTAATCCCAGAGGCCTAATCTGTGTGTTAGTGGGAACACAGCAATTATCTACATTCATTAGAAATTAGAAAGGGTGGAGAGAAAATCTCAATGGGTAGATAATTAGTTTCACATACTCTCATTGTTTGCATGAGGCCAAATCCATATTGCCATTGAAGTCAAAGGAGCTTTTACTAGCCCATCCTGCCTTTTCTTGCTGTCCAGACCACCAGCTATGATCATCAGAACTGCTTGTCTTAGGCAAGGAGACACAAGCTTGTTCTAGCCTTAAATATATTAGAATGGTCTTTCTTTCTCATAAGTGTCTAGTAAGCTAGAGTAAGTGGATTTCAATAGCCTGCTTGTTGGTAACTGCAGCTGGTGCCTGCTTTGGGTTCTTTATTTTGTGCTTAACACAATACTGCTTTAGAACAGATGGATTTAGCAAAGCTTGCTAAGATACTAAATAAGAGTAGGGTGCTCCTAAAGCAGCTGGACACAAATTGAGTAAACATATAATGGAAGACCAGTTCTTTCATTCTCCATTCCCTAATAAAGATGTAATGATCTATCATATAGCTGGAGAACTGACATTCCTCTCAATCAAAGGTAGTGTTACGCCTCACTGAGTCATTCATGGCTGATCCCAGGCAGGGATACTGATCCCAGAACAGGCTACCCTTGCAGCCTGATTTCTGCAAGCTCATTATAATTACAGCTGTCCTCAAGCTGAAGAATTCAGACATATTTCATGTCTCCAAAGTTTTACTGTAGCTCTTTGTAGCAGCAGATCTGTGTTCATTCTCAGTCAGTGCAGCAATAAAATGCTCTGTGGTATTCTGTATCCATATGATCCTCTTTTACTAATGGCAGAAATTGGTGAAATCAGTTTTATTAAGGATCTTTGGACTTCTCCACTCACTCCTTGTGACCAGGAAACTCTGCAAGCTGCATCTACAAATACCTATTCTAAGTCCAGGTCAGAGATTGTTGTTTAGAGAAGTTCTGTCTTTGTTAATTCATTACAGATATAAATCTTAGGTGATTTCTAGAATGAAAAGCATGGCAAATGCTTGCAATTCTCTTTGCTTTGAGAACATACATTGAAGTAAATGTTACTTGTAGGTCAACTGACAAAGTCTGGATACAAGCAGCAAAAATGCTGCTTGAGCACAACTGATTCTGAGTGTGAGCTGTAAAATGGGTAAAATCACCCCCTTATGAGATTCACCTTCTCTGCTCAGTGAACTTTGAAGGCCTCTGCTACACAAGGCAAAGGACAAGAGCTGTGATGGGAGGTTAGAACCAAGCAGAGTGTGATGGATCTAAACAAAACTGTGTTCAAGGAAGTGTTTAATGCTGGCTGCATTGTGACTGCAGAAATGGAAGTGTCTGCAGGGACCTGGAAGGGTCTCTGAAGTCATTAAGCGATTTTGGAGGAAAGGACTCCAGCTTCTCAATCCATCTGCAAAGGACTCTCAATTGTGGCAAAGACCAGTTACTTCAATTTTACTACAAGAGAAAGAAGGGTGGGAAGGAGGAAACTAAAGGTTGCAGAATGTTGCTGTGCTGCACAGAAGCTGGAGGATCACTTCCCTGGGTACTGCAATATCCAGCAGGGCCCTCTGCTGTGTGAAACCTTGGTAGACATCTCATCTCCACGTGCTTAGTGACGAAAAATATAAAATAGGAAGAACCAGAACAAATTCTAACCTTGAGTTCATTACCAGAAGGAGATCAGGGAGATTTTTTAAAAATGCATGTAGGATCACAAGATAATTTGGTTTGGAAGAGGCCTCAGGAAGTCATCTAATCCAGCCTCCAAATAACATCCCTGCTACATGGACTTTTGTATCCCTTTTACAGAGAGAAACTCCTTGTAATAGGGAAACTAATAATTAAAAGAATAGGATTACCCCAGAATTACCTTTACCTGGAGTGATGTTTCTACAATTAAAATAGATAGTAAAAGGCCACTCTGTTATGACAAGGAGGTGCAAATTTTCAAAGTCAAGGACCTAAACAAAATTGTTTGGGGGAAAATGCTTTTTAGCAGAGCAATTAATTTATGAAGAAAAATCTGACTGATATAATTTTGGGAGATCTTTAGTAGGAAGATACTGGAAACAGAGCCATCAAATAGGAAGACAAACTCCTTCCAAGGCACTCAAAAGCAGATACCATGGCAGAAAACCAGAAATTGAATATGCTTCCTGGAAAAAATGTGAAGAGCTCAGTGAGAGCTCCTTTCCAAAATGTGTGTTGTTCTTCCTCGCTTTCTGGGTGGTGGTGGTTCTGCTTTCTCATGTATCAACTCAGCCTCAGACAGAAACTCATTATTATGTAAAATACAACATGCAAACTCAGAATCTAAAACCCTGTAATCTTAAAATCCAGCATATGGAAAATGTAAATGGGTGGTGTGGTGTGAGAAATTATTTTCATCTACTTCTGCCAGCAGTTGATGCCCAGAAGGAAAAAAAAAAAAAAAAAAAGCTTTGTTTATGTGCCATCCTTACACCAACAATTTCCAAAGAGCCATTATGTGTCCCAAGTGTTTTATTCAGCAGCCTATCAAAGCACAACTCCAACAGTGTGAGGAAATGGATTTATAGAATTTTATTGAAATAGTTTTGTTCTCTCAATGGACATGGATACAAACCCACAGGCACCCATCTTGTAACTAAAACTTATTTAATGTGAGATGGGAGTGAAGTGGGGGTGGATCCTGGTTCCTTCTCCTGACATTGTCTCACCCTCAGGCCAAGACAACAGGGGAGGGGATGACAATTTCCTAAAACCACCACTCTGAGCAGGGCATGGGGGTCACCACTGGAAGAGCTTTGGTCACAGCTAAATGATGGCCAGGGAAGGTTCTGGGGGCAGTGCAGGTCCTGCTGCATGGGACCCAGGGCTGTGGGCATGGAGGGACAGCAGTGTGAGGTGGGATTTTGGGGAGCCTGGGGGGCCAGGGACTGGCAGCTCGGGCAGGAGGAAGGGATTTTAACTTGGTGGAGATAGCAAAGGGTCTCCAGGCAAGAGACATCTCTCTTTATGAGCAACCTCTGTTCCTGGTACACAAATCTGCCTTAAACAGTAGCATTATGAGACAGCTGTTGTTTCAAGAGGCTTTAAAATGCAGCTGCTCAACATATCTCAACAAATTCTGTTCTAAGCACACAAAGTAATATACTTCAGACAATATACTCCCACCAAGAGCCTGGGCTCTGGCAGTAAGGACACTGATATAAGAACCAGTTAAAAATATCCATAAAATAACAAATTCATGAGCCTCCAGACTTCCAACGTTACAAGACACACAGCATTAAAGGACACGGACCAAGATTACAAGTATCATTCCTGTAGCTATGACAACATTTGATAATCAATCTCATTTCATGTTTAAAGATCTCTCATAGGTTTTTAATTAAACTTTGGAGGATCCAAATGATAGGTTTTGCTGGTGAACAGTATATGTTTACCATGAGATTAATTCTGGTTGATTGATGTGCATGCACTCAAGCCAGTTCAGAATATGCTGCTTACAAGGCGTGCAAAATCTGCTTGTACTGTAGCCTACCTCAGTCACAATTAGCTGTCATGAATTTCTTTTCATGGAAGGGCTACCTATTTTAATTATTTTTATTTTATAGTACCAGGTGAACTGGTTTAGCAATTATTACATTTCACTCAAACCTTTGTCCAGATTTAGATTTTAACAAACCTCAAAATTAGCCTAAGAAAATGAGACTTGTGCAGTCATACTGTTTCTGTGTTTATTTGTGTCTGTTTGCATGTCCCTGCCTTGGAGCTTTTCATTCCCTTAGCACTTGACAGAGGTTAGAGGTCTCTAAAACATTGCTTTTCTGTATTTCATGCAAGCAGGCAACCTGGAAAGCACAAAATCTAATATTTTCCTCAGTGCAAGAAAAATTGCCTAATTAGACACCAGAAAATCTACATATGAAAGATAATATAAACATCCTCAGTCACAAGAAACATTTCAGAATATAAGGGGTTTCAGGCAGGCAATGCCTCAAGAGGGATCTTCTACAATACCCTAGGCAAAGTCATGAAGCCAGAACAGATTGCTCAGGGCTTTGCCCAGACAGGTCTGGAGAACCTCTGAGGATGAAGGCTGCACTGACCCTCCAAGCAACCTGTCCCACCCCTTACAGTCCTCACAGGGAGAAGATGTTTCCCTGCACCAGTGTGAGCCCCTCTGGTTTCAATGCACGCTGCTGCCTCTTGTCCTCCAGCCTGCAGTGCTGGGCACAGCCTGGCTCCACCTTCTCCGTGACCCTGCAGGTACCAGGGGTGGCTGTGGGGTCCCCTGAAGTTGTTTTCTGGCTGAACAAGCCCTGCTCCCACAGCCTCTCTGTGCCCAGCTCCCTGCCCACCATCCCTGCAGGTCCTTTCCCACAGAGCTGCTCTGCCCGGCAGTGCCAGCCCAGATCCCTGCCAGGGCTCTGCCTTCCCAGGGGCAGTGCCTTGTCTTTGCCCTTGGCTGAAATGCCAGGAGCCTTGAAATACAAGCCACTGGCCACCCTGCTGCTGGTGTCAGAGCTTGGCCATGTGGGATAGTCCAGCTGTGCTCTGCTGCAGCTGAAGTCTGGTGGCTTCCCAGCACACCAAGACCAATGCAGGACATCTGCTCCCAGACACAATGTTAGCTAGGCTGGCTCTCATCTCTGTGGTCAGAGCCACAGCATGGGACCATTTTAATGTCTACTTACTTTAAACAGATTTTGAAGGCAAAATTTTGCCTTCACCACTTGGCAGAGCTAGGAAATGGACTGACACAGGCTCATCTCTTGCCAGCATGCCTTTGCAGGACAGGACACACACTAAGATGATTTTCACCACAAGCAGCATGTATTGCCCAAAGATGCAGGCCAAGAGAGGAAAGAAGCAGGTTCCAGACTCAGAGTAAACCAAAAGAAACTGTACTTTGTAAACATGCAGGTAAGTATGTCTCATGAAATCCCTGGTCCAAATATCACTGGTAAATGAGATAATGTTTTGTGAAATATTTTTGTGTTGTTTGTGTACATGTTCTCCTTCTTAGACATCTGAGGTTAGCAGCCACACAGCTGGGATACTGAACAGGACAGATACCTGTGTTTGGCCTGACACAGTGTGATTGTGCCTGAACTGAACCAACACACAGGATTCACACAGATGGGACACCTGTACTGCCCCTGCCGCTGAAGAGCCCTTTCATGTCCCCCCATGCCATCCACTTTCTCTCCTTCTCCCAGCAGCTGTGACCATGCAGGCAGCCTCCCAGACCTTGTCCCATGAGCAAACACAGCACAAGATCACAGCCCTATCCCTGTAACTGGGGTTAAAGCTTCATTTCCATTTAGGCAGAATTTAGGCTGTAAAATCCCAGAAGCTAAAGTTTCAAATGGGACCAGAAGCCTGGGTGTTCAGTGGGCTAGTTCTCACTCTATCAATGCTTTCTTTAAATACATGTAGCTATGACTTGCTGAAAAACTAGACCATTTGACATTGTTTTGAAGTTCAGGCTGTCTTCAAGGCCCTTACCTTCAATTCACATGTTGTAAGCCTTTCGAGTCTGGTATTAATAATAAATATTATTCCATGCATCCTTATTTTTTGCTTAATTTAATTACAGAAAATGTAATAGCCTTATGAAAACAATAGATGAGTTTTCAAACCTAATTAACATGATACAAGTGCACAGGTCACTAAAACAGTTGTTTTATCTGGAAGCCTTCCATGCAAACAGATAAAAACAAAACTACATTTAATTCAGCAACTTCACTGTAAAGTTAAATCAAAGATGACTACTCCTTGCCTAGGGGTGCAGCCTTCCTGGTAATAAATGCCTTCCTCTTGTTATTATTTTAGAAAAAGAGAACCCTATCACAGAGTTTAAAGTATGTCCAAGTCAGCCATGACCAAGGCTTAAATGTTAGAGCAGCCCTCTATCACCAAGGAGAAAATCAACCCAGATGTATCATATTATTTTATTATTCTAACAGCAAATTTTATGTTTAAAGTAAACCCATCCATTTCTCCCCCTCCTCCACGTTGGTATACCTTCTATACCACCCCTCAACACCCCAGTCTTATTCCACAATTTACTTGGGTCTTTAATGTAAGTTAGCAAGAGCTGTGCACCCGATGAGAAAAGATAATAACCCTAAGATTTTATTCTCATTTTACATTTTATTGAATATTCTTAGAGTTTTGCCCTGAAGAAAACAAACAAAGCAAGTTTGATAATGGCAGAAGACCCATTTATAATTCAGGACTGGAGACGTGCATTCAACAAGTTTATTGACCTCTGTCAAAGAGAATTGATTCCCTCATTTCTTAGAAAAGGGAAAAAAATTGCTCTGGTATCCAGGATGTCACATATCTGCCTACCCACAGGCATTTGTCTGTCCATCAGCCAAGGAGAAACAACTGCCCACTGGCAAATAGACAGTGCAGCTTGACAGACATCAAGGCTGATTCATCCAAGGACTAAAGCAGGCAAATATTTTGTCTATGGCAGTTGGAGGAGCTCCTGCCTGCTACAGCCTTGCAGAGTGCTCCTGCTCCTGCTCCTGCTCCTGCTCCTGCTCCTGCTCCTCCACAGCAGAACAGCACAGCCCACATCTGAATGCTTGGCCATGCTGCCCATGGTGTCCTGGCAGGATGAGCTGGACAGCCCTGAGCCTCAGAGGGATTCTCTGGGGGTTTCCAGGTGTCCTGTCAGAACAGAGGGGGAAGGACAGGGCTGGAGGAGAAGCTGTGCCAAGCAAGCACCTGAAGACTTGGGTTCCTTTGGTGCAGTTTGGCAACACAACTTGGTGACCATGTGAATGTGCAACTCCACTCTCTTCTCCACTCTCTTCTCCAGGGGTATGTGAAGATGAAAAAATCCAGATATATATATGTCCATATTCTCCATGTCTCCATAATCCTCATATTCCAGTAACTTTTTCTGTGCAACAGTCCTTGAGCAGATTTGTAGAAACAGGCTCACAGCTTTGTGAGCATAGAGCCAGTGCCACAACACAATGGTATAACCCTCCTTAAACTAAAACAATCACATTTTAATTTAAACAGGGGCTCAAAATTTAATGACATTTTTCTGCTTTGTTCAAACTCTTAAAACACGCTACCCACTAAAATCATTACCTCTGAAAATCTCATTTAAAAAAACTCTGTTTATTTCTATAGCTCAAAGTCAGGACCTTCATGACTTTTAAAATTCTGTGAAACATCTACACCTAATTCATAATTAAATGACCTTTTCACAAGACTCCATAATGGCACAAGAGCAGGTTTTGGGTGAGTATGGAATTGCACAGTGAAACCAAGCACTTTGGCTTTCCCCAAGGAAAGACTGGTCATGTGGCCAGCAGCTGTGACAGAGCAGGATCCCTATATAATGTGAAATGTAGTAATAATTACTTTTTCCTGTTCTCCCCAATAAAATAAAAATACATTA
Source organism: Muscicapa striata striata (assembly GCA_030060385.1). Classification (NCBI taxonomy): domain Eukaryota; kingdom Metazoa; phylum Chordata; class Aves; order Passeriformes; family Muscicapidae; genus Muscicapa; species Muscicapa striata. Next base: position 773,378 of record JAREIS010000007.1, on the reverse strand, counting down.
TAACTTAGAAGAAAAAGAAAGTTAGTGTTTCTTTGCTAAGATTAAAAAACAGTGAAGATTCATGAATGAAAGAAAAAATACTTCAAATGGAAAAAATAAAAGCTTTTGTACAGTCATACTTCCCCAGATGCACAGAGCAGCTTGCAGTTTAGAATTACTAGGAACAATTAAAATGAAACAATAACAAATGTGCAGTCCAAAGGCTAGGCAATCCTCTTTCCTCCCCTCTTCCATCCATCTCAGCCTGGAGCCAACCCAAAGACCACAAAGAGGTTTGTTCCCTGCAGGCAGGTAAAGTTACAAAACATGGGAGAGAAAGCCATGTCAGGTTCACCCCAAAATGCATCTCAGTGCAGGTTTCCCAAAACAAGAACAGCAGGGATTTCATGGTCAGCATTTACACTGCCAAAAATAGGTATTTCTTCCATTTGCCCTCCTGAGGTGCACCCTTCTTGAGTCTAGAGAAAAAGCAGCAACTCATCCCTGTCACACACAGGAGAAAGGGCAGAAAATGTTTGGACTGATTGAATAATTAGAATCAATAAGTAATAATTATCAACACCAGGAGACTCCTCTGGAACAAGGAAAGAAAGATTTGACAAGAGCTACCAGATGGAAGAGGAGACAGAAGGAGTGATGACAGGACCTAAAATGGTTTGCAGTTGCTTCTGGGCTGCTGCAGCTATTCTTTGCTGTATTTAAAGAGCCAATGGCCAGAACAGCCTTTTGGGAAAATATTCCTCTCACCAAGGCTCTCCTCCGCTAGAGGATGTTGCTGTTCTTCAGGGAAGGAGGCCTTGGGAATCCATTTTAAACTAAAGGGCTGCTGCTTATCTTGTCAAATTTTTTTTCTCTTAAGCAACATGGTCTGAAGAAACAGCTCCCAGATCTTGGCAACAGAGAGCTACAGAGATTATACTGTTATACATCACCAGGGCACTTTCCCAGCCCTGTCCTGTGCCAGTCCCAAGGTGCTCATAACTTTCACTCAGCACCTTTCTGTGGTATTCTCTGGTGAGATTTTGATTTCCACTGAGCACCCCAGAGGCACATGGCAGCTCTGGAAGCCACAGCTTTTAGCTCTGGAGTCTCTCAGTCAGTTCCCACTGTGGTCAGTAGGGCAGGTGCTATCATGACACAGAGCAGGACTCCACAATCCTGCATGGGCAGTTTGCTCCTTCTCAGGACAAATACTGTGTGAGATGAAAGCATGTGTTCCTCTGCCTATGGCACATCCTGATTTCTACTGGGCATGTGTGAAACTGAAATATGAACACAACAGCACCACAGCTTTTCTTCCCTTGTACCACTTCAGTTAGAATATGTCCCAAGGCAGCTTGGTTTTGGCAGTTTCCTCTTCTCTTCACTCATTTTTCTGGCATTTCTATTTCTTTTCCTAATCAAAATCTCCGAGGCTGGAACAGCAGGAAGGAGTGAGAACTGTGGCAGTTTCAAATCTCAGCCAGTGATGAGGAAGCAAAGTGTAGGGTGAATGCTGCTTGCTCTAATCCGTGCCTGCCCAACACCCACAAAAGTTCAAGGATTCAAGCTGGGACCTGTTCTGCTTAGATGTTAAGCTGGGGTGGCATGCTGAAGCAGCATGAAGGGCTTGAATTTGACAGCAAAGAAACTTCAGGAGCATTTCTTATGAAGGTTGTGCTCAAGATGGCAGAAACCTCAATCTTTTGGCTGTCTTCCCAAGAGGAACTGGCTAAATTAAGGCCCCTTTCAGTTGTGGATATAACCCTAAACCAAAACCACAGAGATCTGATTCAAAACCTGCCTGCCTGAAATTGAGGCAGCTGGAATTCAAAGCTGGAATTCAAAGACTTTCAGAAGGAAGGTTCAGGCTTGAAAAGGAAAACCTAAATTTGTCAAACCCAAACAAACACACCTCAGCAGCGAGCTCTGAGCCCATCCTCTGCCTTTTGCATTCCTCATGTCCCTCATAAACACAGACCAGTCCTGTTATCCAAGGGCTTGCTTGCATGGAGACAAGACAGGATGGAAAGGATTCATTGTGGGCATCATTCTGCTGTCCAGAGAGCAGCACTGCCCAGGCAGCAGTGGCAGTGGGGGATGCAGAGCAGCAGGATGCCCCTCAGCCTGCTCAGGCACTGGCAGTGAGCATCCTCTGCTCAGAGCTTCACGGGGAGCTCAGCTGCTGAACTTCTTCCTGGGGCCCACAGGCTGCAGCATAGACAAGAGGTATTCTCACTCTCCTGAACTCTTTAAATTAACAGTGAGTTTGACCCAGATTTCTCAGTCTTGTTCATCAGGCGTAGCTGGACTGAAGAAAAGAGAAACAAAAACAAAACAAACCCCAAAAAACCAAACCAAACCAAACAAAATAAAAAACCACAAAAAAACCCCCCAAAAAAGTCTTGCTGCAGCTTTGTTAAAAATGTACTTTGGAAGCAGTTTAGGAAAGGGCACGTGGCTGCCCTTACAGCCCCCTAGGGATGCTGTGCTTGTGGGAAGTGCAGTGATGTTGGATGAAGTCTGCATAGCTCTAAATCTGCTGCAAACACCCTGCTGGGTCACTGCCAGGTGAGAACCAGGGCTGAGGTATAGAGCTGGAGGCCACTTCTTTATATCCATGCAGGAGGCCATGGAGTCCTCTTTTCCTAAACTCAGACTGATGGCCCTGACATCAAATGCACTGCACCCTTCTTTTTCTTAAACCAAACACTTGCACTCCAGAAGGATGAAAATATGTCTCACTTGTAAGTCTTCATTTTGCCCTGTGGGGACCATTACTAACTGCAGTTAGGGATGGACATGCCCCAAACCTGCTCTGTGTATTTCAAGCACACCCCAGGCTCTCTTTTCAGAGCTGCAGATGCAAGCAGGGTGAGAATATGGGTTCAGCCTCTATTTCAGCTTGGACTCATTCCCCACATTTCCACTTGGATCTATTTCTAAATTTAACTACATCCACTATAACATTTAGGGTTTGCTTTGCCTTTTTTAAAATAGTGAGACACTCAGCTCCACAGACAGGCTTTGACATGTCTGAGTTAATGTGAAAGCACACCAAGGTATTTATGTCCCTGCAGACAAGGGTGAAAAGGCCAAATGCAGCTGCTGAAGCTCTCATCTAATGTGAGGGGAGTGACATTTCAGTGACAAAGTGACATTAACACAGGACCCACAGTCCAACAGCCTGCTGCAATTCTCCTTAGCCTGTCATTCTGCCAAAGTCTGATCATGGAAGAGCACCCAGGGTAGCAGCAGCACCTTCAGGGAATCACAGAATTCGAGTGGCCAACATGCAGCATCATTAAACAAACAGGCATAAGGGAACATCCCTTCTGGGGATGGTATTATGATGGTTTCCCCTACCCAAATTCCCCAGGGCTGCAAGACTGCACCTATAATGATTGTCTGACTATAAAACCTGTCTCTTGAGCTTAGTCTAATCAGAAATCTGAGGCAAAAAGTTAATTAAAATATTTTCTTTTTTTAATGCAAGTATGTGCACTAAACACATTCAACATGCACAGGAAACTACGAAAAACTTTATATTCTTCATATTGTCCTATGCAAAATGTTACAGAGACTTTGCTAGGATACTTCCCAGCAACTTATAAAACAAATGAAAATATTTGTAAAAAGAAACCCCAGTCTTGAATAAGAAATATGATCCATTATTATACAACTCAATAAATGCAGTACATATATACAGTAAATATGAAGTGAATTTACTCACATACTGTCCAATAACCACTTAATATGGTCTGATTGATCTCCTAACTTTTCTCACATCTCTTATCTTCCAGAACCATGTCCTTAGGGCAGGGGGCACCTCTTTGCTCTAAATTTTTTCAGCACCTTGCAGTTCCTGTTCACTTCTAAGCACTTCAGTATTGCTATTGCATAATATTGAATTCCAAGATTGTTATTGAGTTATATAAACACAGATACTTACTTAGTCTGAAAAACGTGTATTGGCACCATTGGCCTGAAGAACTGTGACACCACTACAACTAAAATACATTAATTTGCTCACGTGTAAAAGCACTGATGTGAGCAAAATTCTGAAACTGGCTTCAATTTCCTTTAGTACAACACTGACCTCTCCCTTCAGCCACTGGTTTCAAGTTCTCAGGCCCAAAACTTAACATGCTTTGTACTCTTTAGCTCCTGAGGCTTCAGCTGTCACACAGATAGCAAGTGTTGTGTCAGGAAACAAGTTTTCTTTCCTGGTTTATAATTCTAAACAAACCAAGAAATGTCCTGGATTAAGGTGTCGAGCACTTCCACACTTGGAAAATTCAGTCTTGTGTCTTTAGGTGTAATTTCTTGACACAAGGTGGTAAGTGTATGCACTTTCATACATACAGACTGTGTGCTACTTGCTTTAAAGATAAAGGCTACAGCATCTTTTCTAGGTGGTCTGGGCACCTCTGCTTGTATGTGACACGTACTACCCACTCAGCCTAAGTCAAAAGGCATTTCCTGTCATATGCACTAACCTGTGGGTCATCTAGAACTTTCAATTCTTAGTCAAAAAAAAGTATAGATTAGATTTTTATATGGAAATAAGAGGAACACAGCAGCTTTAATAGGATCTTCATCTCTGTCATGAGTCATAAGTGCCACATTTCCTTGTTTTGCTAGAGGACATTATGAGGCCACGGGAAGTCATCCAGCACTTGGCTGCATGGAGCAGAGGATTTAATCATATCTCAGGTAAAAGTTTTACTTGAAATAAAGGGTGTGAGAAGTTCTGCAAATTGATAGTGGTTCATAAGTTTAGCTGATGGTGATCCAGAAGTTTTGGAAAGAATCTGGGCTAAAGTTCTCCTCATGTAAAGAGCAACCATACCTTAAGCTCGAGCTGCAGCCACCTTGTGCTCCACACTAGAGCTGGGTGCTGCAGCTTCTGCAGTTCAGATAATCAGGAACAGTGGGAAGCTGAGCCACATGAACGTGTTCAACACTGAATCTATACATTAGAAATTACCATGTGGTCAACAGGATCATGACATGGTACCCCTTCATTCATCTGTGGAATGTATGTGTGCATCTAATATATGTATTGAAGCAGTGGGGTTTTTTTCTATTTCAGAGAAGAGAACTTGCTTGGGTACAAAAATCTTATTCCTAGGCTGAGATAAAAACACCTCTTTTAAAGGGAGTTTCTTCTTGAAGATCCTGAAACAAAGGGGTAGTGCCATTCCTGAAGAGGAATTAGAGAACTTTAACACCACTCACTGCATCATTTAACACCTACTGCTATAACAGGAGGTTGGAGAAGATTAGAAACCAACTAAATCTGAATTTAAATTAGCATTATGAATAGTTCCCAAACTGATTCTGGGAGTTAGTCTGTGATCTTATTTACATGGTTTTTAGCAAGGATAAGCTCCATAGGCTGCCTAAAGGATGACAGTGTTACAGGATTTTAACTGCTGTAATTGGGACCCAAATCTGAATTACTGAAATTACTCCAGTTTCATACCAGAGAAACCAAGCAAATAATCTAGGCCTTCCTATCCCAGCCCCCAGGGAGACTGGAATGTAATGCTGGGCCTGAGAAATCCACTCTATTGAATAATCCAAGAGGTGGTCAAGTAACTACACTTACACCTTTGTTTCTTAATTTATCACTTCTATTCTCACAGTCTGTTTGTATTCTGACCCTTTCTGTCTCTGAAATTATAAATAAATATTAACATTTTTTAAAAAAACAGGACTATGCTATCTAAAAAGCTGGCAAAATTGTAATTTCTTAACCTCTGGGAAATATTTTTGCTGCAATGTCAAATTACTTAAACACATATCAGTTCCAAATAACTTCACTTGTACTGTCAGCTTTACCTGTTGGACACAAGAGGTCTTGGGGAACACATGAGCAGCTGTGGTACTATAGTACAATGGCAAAATCTAGCCTAAAGAAAGGAAATATTTTTGGACTGAAATTCAATGTGTTGTTTAAGGTCTGTTAAAGGCAACAATGATCAATCCACTGAGGATTTATGTTTGGAAGGCAGTGAAAAGGAGGCATTGGCACAGAGCCAATATGGCAAAGCAGCATTTCTGTACATCAGCAGGTACCCACTGCTGATGCATGTGTGGTTTATTTGGCCCCAGGGGCTTTCAAGGCTGCTGTGGATGGATGCTGTGTGCAGGCAGGTGGGTGCTGAAGGGAGGAGCCAACCCTGGGCTGTAGGGTGCAGAGCCATGAGCTTCCCCCTGCTGCTGCCTGGCCAGAACTCTCTGCACAACTCATCTGCTGCAGAGCTTCCCTTCACAAGGTGAATAATTACAAATCATGGAAAGGTTTCCTAATAAATGAAAGGAAATAAATCCATCAACTTTTATTCTGTCTGGTTTAGCAGAGTCTCATGGCACTTGTTAAAGTTTGGGGCTGAAACAGGACTGTAGGTAGGTTTTGATTTAATCTTGGCTCTGCTGAAGTAGATGGCAAAAAACTCACTGAACTTGAGGAGGGGAAAGATTAATACATTAAGCCTGTTGTCCCTTAGCAGTTCTGCTTTGCAGAAGACAAAGTATCAGCACTTGCCTGACTCACAGGCAGGCAAATTCTTGCTGACTGCAGTTCATTTTCTAGAGTAGGTAGGACTTGCTGCTCTGCCATGTTCCTCCCAGCTCCTCCTTAAAATCTACCACGAACCCCACTGTGCCAAACTTTTGAAGGCCTCAGTGCAGAAAGTGGAAAACAAATAGTTCACACTGGTCCTAACCTCCAATTAGGGAAGTTTTCCTCCTCTGTATCCCTAGCAGGCACCCCAAAGCTCCTGTACAGGTAAAACCAACCTCTGCAGCCTCCCTTGCCTTGCCCCCACTTTACAGAGCAAGCAGTGAGCAAAAGAGGTTCATACTTTTCCAGTCATGCTTTTCATCAGCAATGGGGAAAAGCCAACACTGTCTGCTCACCATTTTGTGCTCTATGACCACAGGCACCTAGTCACTCAATAGCCCTTTTCACTAGTAATAGACTCCTTTTTGAAGAATATTAGAAATACCTGTTAGACAAGCTGTTTTGTTAGCAGGTCATGGGGTTCTGTAATATTCCATGCATTAGTTGGTATCTTTAACCCAAGGGTTTTCAGACTTTGGCACTACAAGCACTAACTTATTTTTACAGACTTTCTTTCACAATATTTGGAAAAGCCTTTTTATAAGACTTGCCTTGAATGTATTGTCTTAACTCTCTATTTGGGTACAGTCCCAGTGGATAGTATTTTCCAGTGCCTACTAAAGCATACAGAAAGGGCCAAAATGACTTTTAATTCAATAAGCTCGAAAAACCCTGTATAGATTCTACTGAAGAGCAAAATTCCATAAACTGAGTCTTCATTTTCATTGTATTAGAAAAATAAATATTTTTTTCAATATTAAAAAGTCCTGAGTTGATCAAATTGTTGCATATTTCTTTCTGGGTAAGTGGTAGTGAGCAGAGATCTCTGACAGTTCTATATTAAATGCAGGTGGCTCTGTGAATGCTATTCCTGTCTGATACACTACATTAACCATAACCTGCAATTTCTTCCAAAAGAACTGGAATGAATTAAATTGTTTAATAAAACCTTACTTACCTGGGTAAACTCATTCTTAGTTTGCATTTAGGTTCCCCAAATGCATCTTCCTAGATTAGTATTTGTAACATAAAAAGCTAGAAGTGTTTACTGAGAAAACCAAACATCAAGTATAATCCTGATAATTGTCCAAGATTTTCCTTTTTAAGATGGACTTTTCTTTTATACCTTTTCTTGATCTATTCTGAATTGATAAATTAATTTAGATGAATTGATAACTTCATTCCCATTTCACAGCTAAATTCAAGGCTCAAACGCAAATCCTTCTGCATAATTTATATTTCAATGCACCTCCATTGAGTCTGCCTATAAACATGGATTTGGGCTTTAAAGACATCAAGAGGTTTGGGGATGGACATACCTGGATGCAATTTTTGTTTTTCATGTTGCTGTTGTTCAGTTTAAAGCAAACCCACAGAGTGGAAAAATAAAATACATCATCACAGATCTATACCTTGACAAGATCACCTCTTATTGAAAGCAAGGATTTTAACACAGAAGCAATGCAATGCAGCTACATTTTATCAGGGGTACAAATCAAAAATATTATTTCACTTCGTGCATGGTGAATACAGTAAAGTTAAAAATTATGCTATTCCAAAATTTATTTTAAATGCCAGAAGTATGACTGGGAGAAGATAACAGCTTTATTTTGTTTTCATGGTTAAAGCAAGTCATAAAATTCTTTGTAACTGATCATGGTTGAGGCAAAAAAACACAGCCCCGTGATTCCAAGTGTAACATCATTTATATCCATAAGCAGATTAAATTTTAAAAGTTCTCTCAATACCACTGACCAGAGGAACAATGTCATTGTTAGAAAACACACACACTGGTTACCTTATAATCAAATTTTCACTGCCCTTTCTGACAGGTTTTTAAGTTACTTAAGGGATCTATTTATATGTGGAAGCATCAACATCATGCAGTAAATCCAACCACAACTCAGTCACATATTTTATTAAGTTTAAGTTCAGTGAAAGTGCAGAGTAAACTAGGGCCCTATGTCTCTCAGTTACATCTGATTTGCGGTTGCTATAAAAAGGCCCACATGCCGCTCTTTCAGATGTGTTTTGGATTGAAAATAGGATTAATGTGCTAAAGTGTGATTAGAATGGTTAAACACGATTAATTGGAACAGACTTGTATTGCCAAGGGAGCTCCGCTGTTACTGGCCAGCCTCCAGTTTACCAAGTGAACAAAGCAGGCCAACTGTCCAAGTTTTTCCATGTCTTTGCTTATGTGCCTTTTCCTTTGCATTTTCTCATAGCCAGCTTGTCTCAGAGCAGATTAAATACAGCTGAGAATGTTGGTCTAGGTCTGCAGCGAGGATCCTCGGGGAATAAGCAGGAACCTCAGGCCCAGACTTGGCTTTTGCAGTGCTGGTTGAAAACTGCCATGCACCTAGGGCAAGGGTCCAGGTGGATCGACTAGGGAGTGGGAGTAATTTGGGGTTTTTAAAATGATCTATTAAACCCCTGAACTTTAATCAAGCTGCTACCATACTGACAGCTGTGATTTACTCACACATGGCTGCGAGGGGTAAAAGGGGCAAGGGCTGCAGAGCTCAGGCACTTGTCCCCAGCTTCAGAGCACATGCACACGTGCATGCCCCCCCTCAAAATCAGCACACTGGTGTGCTTTTATCATGGGCAAATTCATATGCATCTGTGCCATAGAAAATCTATTTCATTGTTTTAGTAGATACTGGACATTCAGAAAATGCTGCCCCTCTTCACTAACTGCCCTTCCCTCCCCCCTTGCCTTTTCCAAGCACAGATTAAGGATTTAAAGCTTAGGTAATCAAAGCTTTAAACTGATCCTGCCTGGAGAAGTCAAAATGGTTTAGTATATTGTTCTAAAAACAGAAATACCTCGGTGGTTTATTGCATGAAGATATTAAACTTTGCACAAATTAAACTTTGCACAAATTAAACTCAGGAGTGCAGACATTTTGAGCTAAATTCCTGGCTATAAGCAACTAAAACCTTCACAGCAATTAAAACCATGTTTGATTTTTTTTTAATAACTCCAGGCGCAATTCAAATCACAATGGGATTGCCTTTCTCAATAATGAAATCATTGTACAGCTTGTGGAGTAATGGCATTCTATCTGGGAATGGGCTTGGAAAACACATATGCATACAGGATCTCCAAGACAGCATGCACATATGTATACAACTGTCTTTTAATATTTAGTATCCTTTTTTAAAAACTATCTAACCACTAGGAACAGAAGGGTAACCATATAGTTGTCCTCTGGGATTTGAGATCCTGAAGCAATTATTAGAGAAAAAAATGGAAGATAAATTCAGGGATATTTCTTGCTGCACTCTAGTTCATTTACGTGACTGTACATAAATTTCCATCTCTCTGAACAATGCAAACAGAGAGGCAAACAGCATGTGCTATCTTTGCTCATAATTTACAAACTTGCCTTGGAGTCAGTTCAGTGTCACCTCCCCCTCAGGGGCTCAACAACAACAACCTCTTCCCTTGCTTCCTTCTGGCTTTCCCTTCTCTGCCCTCCTACCTCCCCTTCTCCCTGCCTCATACACAATATTCCATTGCATTGGGTAGATGATAGATACTGCTTCAGGTGCAGAATGGATGTCCTTCCATTTTCCATTTAAAAGGGTGCTAGCACATAAAATCAGAGCTCCTGCTAACCTGTCATCTCAGTGCTTGCAATGAGTGACCCATCCCAATAAAGGTACTCCAAGAGGTTCTTTTTGTAAATGCTGGGGAGTTATTCAAGCCTTCTTGGCAATCTGGGATGATGTCTTTTACTGCCCAGAGTTCAAGGTGTGCCTCTGCAGTTTATCAAGCCTGGGAGGTACCCTCCCAGCTGCCCTCCCTCTTTGAGCATGTGTTTGGTCAAACTTGTTAGCCCCAAACCCAGAGCACAGAGCTGAGCACCCACCATGAGAAAAGCACATCCAGTATCAGAGGCCAACCCTCCTCATCCAAAATGCTGGTTGAAAGTAAGCTTCCAGAGCCCTCTGCATGGACAGTCCTTTGGAGCAGTCCAGTTTGTCACTGCAGCAATGAAGTCACCACCCAGGTGCTTTGAAAACCTCTCATAAGGACTTGCTGCAATCAAAACACACTCAGTTCACAGTGCTGCTTTCTTTTGTGGTTGCAGAGGCTGTTTCTCCCTACAGGACATGGATGTGGATGAGATGTGGTTCAGCAAGAATAGGAGCAGCCAGTGGTTCACAACTTCTGCCAATTTAAGTGGTGGCAAATAAAGTTTCTGCTCCATTCCTGGCCAAGCTATCTACCCAAGTTGTGGTGCCCATGAAAAGATGGGAATATCAAGCAGCTTTCCTGTTCAGAAGCCTTCAATGTTCACAGCCTAGTATACAAACAAAAGTATCAAATCTATTTCAGTTTATTTTACTGGGCTGGTCTGGGAACTACTCAAAACTCCCATCAGGTGTAGCTGTTCTGGCTGACAAAGGCACCATTCAGCTGACTTCCTCATCCACCACAGCCAAACCTGACAGTGCTTGTGAGAACTGGGAGGGCATTGTGTCTTTTAAGACTTCCCTGAAAGGGATGATGTCACATAGAGAATCTCTGGTGATTTGAGTTACACAGCTGTGTGGATGCCCCATCTTGGTTAAGAGCAAATATTTCAATAACATTTCCCAGACAGCTGTTGTATTTTCAGCTCTTCAGAAGACAAAATCAAAGCTTAGTGATTTTATCTTTGGTGTGGTACAAAATGGAAACACACATTATATTTCAAACTACAAATGTTTTAGGTGGAGAAATTCCAGGTTCAGATGAGTCTGTTCCTCCCCACAGAATGCTGGATGTGACAAAGTCATCAGATCATAACAGGACCTGTATCAGATCCAAAGGTCCAGGCAGACCCATGTCCTATTTTTAGCACCAACCAGTTCCATTTTTCATAGCCAAAAAGTTTGCAAAGATACTTTTAAATTGAAACTGGATTTTGAATTCCTTGTGTAATACACAAGGAAAGCACAAGGTACAACCTGCCCTCTACACCACCTCCATGTATTGGAAGCTGCCAGTGCTGAGAAGCACAAAGCTGCTGCCATGGGTCCTGGGGTGCCCAGTGTAAGCCATGTGGCCATCCACACATTCTGTGTCTTAATTATACATTTGGAGATCTTGCCTTAGGGGAGGTTTCCATTTTTGCTTTTTTTGTCAGATATGATCAGTGTTTAGAGCATGTGCAGATTCATTGTGATACTGCTTCCAGATTTGTGTAGAGCAAAACCACACTCTCTGAGAGAAGGCTGCTCATTTGTGTGCTTAGGGATGCTGTAAACCTTGCTTTAGTTATCCAGCCTCAGCTTAGGGGAGCTAATCTATCATCTCCTCACCAAGCATGAGACATGTCAGCAGGGAACCTGAAGCTGAACTGTAGGTGTTCCTACAAGAAAATGGAGCAGAGACAAGTAGATGGAGGGGGAGAGACACAGGAAGGTAGGTGGAAGCAGAATTGGGACCCAAGCTATTTATAGCACCAAGTTAAGGCAATTCAGAAGTTACAGCCTGAGTAGGACACCTGAGTCTTTGCATGGCCATTGGGTTTGTTTTTTTTTTTTTGTGACCTATGGAAGTTGCTTAGCTTTCCTTAGCTGTACATCCATAAAGCTGGGATTACCAGTGTGACCTTGCACAGCACAGTGACAATAATTGCCCAGAAGATGTAAAAGAATGATGGCAGCAGCTATTGTGCAAGTAGAATGGATATATCCCATTTATTTTTCTACTAACACTTTCCAAAATAATACATGGACATTTATACTTCACTTTCCTGAGTTTTTCTTTGCATAATGTGTAACATTATAAAATCTTTACAGGCTGAGTACCATTCTATGCATATTTACAGACAGTGAAGGAAAGAGAGCTGGAAGAAAATCATGAAGAACTGGATGCAATAAGGAGCTGAATGCTCCAACCCTGTTCAAGGAAAGCAAAAGCACTGGTCACACTGAGGTCAGTGAGTCCTCCTTTTGATTTCAGTAATATGCTTAAGTGTTTTGTCAGAAGGGGGCCAAGAGCCCCCAGCACCTAGCAGGGCTCTGCAGTCCCTGTGCTGCCTGAAGTCATGCAGTGAAGCAGCAGCAAAGTGATCATATTGTGGGAATATCTTCTCTGGCTCCCTGAAAAGGAAAACTGAGAAATTAAAGCTAAGAATGAGAGTCTGTCCCAGGTTTTACACAAAGCTCTGTGCACTCCAGAGAAGAATTTGGAGAGCTTAGTTACTGCTGGCTAAATACATATTCAGAGCAAAATTCTTTTCTGCATGCACCTGGTTTGCATGAATGCCAGGCTTGTGTATGGAAGGGAGACGTGCACAACTGAAAAGAGAATGAAAATGATCCCTAATTTCATATGGCTCAGCAGGGGGAGAAGAGAGCTCTACACAGACAGGTGTATACAACTTTCTCTAGATTTCAAAACCTGGTATAGGACACTGAGGTCTGAATTTGGTCTCTTTCAATTTGAGAGTGATCCTTGTCCCTCTCAGCAGCACAGAAGGAATACATTGCCCACTCTGTCTGCTAAAACAGAGGGAGGAAAATAATCAGTCATCAGCTCTTTGATTTTTCTGTGTAGTCCTGCTAAATCCTCCCACTTTTGGCTAAACCATACCCTTTTGGGAAGTAGAGGACTATCATGACACATGTGGAAAACATGCAACATTTGGAGATGAGGAGATCTGACCCAGGGACCAGCAGCCCTTGGAGCTGCTGACAGCCCCACTCAGGCATCCTCTCCTCCAGGGCTCCCCAGAGCAGAATCAGGTCCTTGAACAGGGGCTGAATGTGACATGCAGGCATTCAGCAGCTTTTAATACATCTTTATCTCTTCTGTTGTAAGATTCAGTGCACTACACAGATTTATGGGAATTCTTTCCGTGTTCACAACTTATAAGTATTAATAACCCGTCCAAGTTGGAAAATAATACACCATTCCTAACTCTATTAACTACAGAAAATCTGGCTTCAGTTAAAATAAGATCCCCTTTAGCAATGCCCAATATCCAATAAATATTATATATAAAAAAAACCAGGCCGCATCTTATCTGGCGTATGGTCACAGTAATGTTTTTGCCTGAGGCACTGCAAACTTCAGGCTTAAGAAGTCAAAATGACAGGGTGCAGATGATCACTTGAAAGTTATAAATTTTAACCTAAAGGGTTACCCTTAAGTATTTTTTTTATCTAATAATGGTTACAGACAGGCAAATTCAGCAGGCTCACAAATCTACAAAGAGATATTAAAGTTGTAGATAACATTCAAAAACTGTTTTCTTAATACTTGTGTTTCTGTCACTGACCTGCAAGGAAAAATGACATTAACATTTCTACCACTGCTATATAAAAATGGCTTTGAGTTTTCCAAACAAGCAGTTCCATCCAGTTATCAATGGTTTTAAAACTACTTGCCTTCAAAGTTAAGACTAAATCCTCTGGTCCTTACTCTGACAAAACTCCTGTTGCTCTTAGTGAAGGTCTTTCATTCAATTAAGACTCCTAGTTTCAGGTTAAGGTCTTCTGAGATACTTAAATGACAGATTTACATGTTTTCAGTAGATACTTGGTACTTAAATACCCAGGTCTAGACCTGACTGGTGCATAAAAACTACATTAGTGTGTTACAGTATCTCATTATCTTTTGGGATTAAATACACCAAGAGATGTCCTCAGTTATTCAGTGAGTCTTTAAGCTGGAAATGCTTCAGACCATTACAGCTTAGCTAGAGCTATGACTTTCACCCTGCTTTACACTAGCAGAAGTGACTTGCAGCATACCCTGCCTTAGCAGAAGTCACTTGCAAAGTCAGCTGCCAAATCTGTCCTGTTGAAGGCTGTTGGAGAATGCAAATTTCTCCAATTATTTACTGAGAGCAGCCTGTCTCTGGCCTCAGAAGTTCAATTCACCTGATAGTTAATTAAAAGTTAAAATCAAATATTGTCTCAGGTACTCCCCAGATGCCCTTTACTGAGTCCTGTGACTCTGTTATCACATTTCAGCCTTTTCTCTTCCCCTCTGCTCAGGGAACCTGCAATGCCAGCCCTGAGGACTGTGCTGGGGCAAGGGCCAGTCCAGGAGCTGTGTCACAGACCAGTTAGAGAATCCATCAGTAGCTATGATTACTGTGTGCTCTGTTTCTGACATCCTCAAGAATTCACAGCACTCATTCATTCATTCATTCTTCATTCATTTTCCCACTTTCTTGTTTTACTTTATGTATTAGTCTATAGACTAGACACCATTTTGAAGAGTTAGGACCAAAATGACCCAAAATTTGCTTTTGTTTGAAAGTGTGGATGAAACTTTTTAAAAATGGAAGCAAGCTAATGATACTAGTCACAGCAGCTCATGGACCCTTCTGCACCCATGGATGTTAAATCCAGAACATTATTTGATTACATTTTTGTTGATCACATTGCAGCACTGGCTGTCTCAGTATTGCTTATTTTAAGGAGATTTTTTTTCTCATCAAAGAAAGTTAGAAAATGCTCTTATTCAGCAAACTTCTTTTATTTATCATCTTTGTCTGAGGCAGTAGTCCAGCAAGCTTAGAATGGCTGAAAATTAAAGTCAATCAAGAAACTGAAAGATTTCACATGCATACCAGAAAGAAAACTCATTTTTAGAATGAGATCTGGACAGTTATCTCACTCTGAACATGACCTCATGAATTTGGCAGCTCCCACCCTTCAGCAGACTTTGAACTCTTTGGTGGATCAGTGGCCTAATCTTTGACTTTCTTTTCTTTGTAAGAATGAGGAGGAATGCTCAATAGTTTTGCAGGATTTTGCAAGAAACTGCCCAATCACTCATTCATCAGACTTATAAAGAGCCTAAAACTGCTGGGATTTTTATCCAGTTAATGTCTGCTCTTTGCCTATTTTCTTTCTGATTCCTTTTCTCTTTGTTGTTTTGGTTGGTTTTTTTTTTTTTTTTGTTTGTTTGTTTTTTTTGGTTGGTTGGGTTTTTTGGTTGTTTTTTTGGTTTTTGTTTTTTTGGGGTTTTTTTGTTTGGTTTTTTGAGGTTGGTTTGTTTGTTCTTTTTTTTGTCTTTTTCCTGTGAGTTGAATGAGGAATTCTTTAGGGTCCCCAGGAATTCAAAGAGAATAGCACCTTTACCCCATCTTGGCAACATTTCACTGCAGATGAAGACCCTGGGGCCAACATTTTTAGTTGAATGATGTCCAGTTAAAGCATCAGTCCTGTCACTGGCTTTGGCAATTACAGATATGCACAAGCTACAGCAGGGAAGGGGGCTCCAGGGGTACTGCACACATTCCTCCCCAGTGATGCTGGGCTTTTCTGCCAGAAAGTTCAAAACTTTCAGACTTAGTGAGAAGCAAGTGTAGGACACACTGGTGTGGGTTCAGACACACCTCACTTTTCCCATGTAAAATCTGGCAAAGAGATAAACCCACACGATGCTGTCTTTTCACCTTTGCACCATATAAGCAGCAGCCTAGAAAAATGGTATTTTTCCATATGACAAATGGCAGCTTTCCACCCTAAAATTTTGGTTGCTCTTTCCTCTCACAGGCATGCCACTTGGGAAAATAAGGAAAACCTCTTGCAGCTTTTGTGTGATGTTGTGGCAGTGGGATGCAGCTGTCCCTCCTGCATGCCCCACAGGCAGCTCTGCTGCACACACTGGTCACTCACTGACACCTTTGCAGGGCTGCAGGGCATCATGGATGGATATCCTCACACCCCCAGCCACTAAGGGCCATCATTTTAACCAAGGGAGCAAAGATTTGAGGAGAAGATGCTTCCACTGTAAATTAGATGTTCAGGAGTGCCTTGGGAAAGAGGCTGACATCAAGTCACAGGCAGGGCCAGGGTGGGTTGAATACAGCCTGTTTTCCTCTTAAAGTGTTTGAGGACAGAAACAAAGGGCTAAGTGGGAGTCTGTCAGAGTAGAGAAAGCTCTATTTTTATTTCACATTATAGCTTTCATCTGTGAAAAAGGTTTGGCCAAACTCATTACTTTCTGAGCAGCAGCCATCATAGTTAGGGAAAATATATTGTGAAAACTGTAAAAATTGAAAAATACATTCTAGTAAAGTCTGAACTAATGGCTTACTTGGGTCTCAATAAAATTGACAGCAATTTGTAAAAGACATGAAAAGCAGTAAGAACGGGAGTTTGCTTTGATCAAGAAATCTTCTGACATTTGTATTTCTGAGTTAACCTAGACGGTTACAGCAGGTTTTGAAAGTCATTAGAGGCTCCTTTCACAAAAAGGGGTTTGGATTGAAATTTCCTTCAAATAGCTTCCTCTCTCAACCAAATGAATTTTAAGGAGTGTCTTTAATTATGACAGTTATTGTTGTTATAGAAGCTGGATGTATTTCCTGCTAAAAATTGCAGGAAAGTATTTTACAGTTTTCAGTTTGGACTCAGGGAGAGTCTGTGCAGAGTATCTCAGGAGCTGGTCAGAGCTGGCTAAGCCCAGTGCCTGGTGTCACCCAGGGCTGGTGTGGGGCTGTAGCAGAGATGTTCCAACACAGCCCCTGCCCCAAGCTCTGTGCTTGGCACAGGGATACCCCACCTCCAGCCCTGGGCCCCTTCTGCAAGTGCTCAAACAGCACCTGCTCCCAGAAATATCTATTTTGCAGACAACATGAGTAAAAGATGGCTCCCTTCACCCTTGCCCAGTCCTGGTCTTCCCTTGGGAAGGAAAGCAGTAGCTTTCACATTAATTTTGGGACTCAGACTAACAGTATTTAACTCATATACTAGTCCCATTCACTTATTCAGGTATCAAATCTCTTGAGAAGCTGTAGAAAAAATAAAGTCGTGCTCTTATAAAATACTAGAAACATCCAGACTACTTAAGCACAGCCATTTTTAGTAATTAATTTGCTATAGATGTAGCTAGCTGATTTAAAGAGTCAGATTTATTCTGATTAAAGCATTTACTTCTATGTCAGCAGAAGGAAAATTTACTGCCTCAGGAAAACATAAATGTCAAATGTGTGCTTGAATATACAGAGTATGTTAGATAGAAAGAAGACGATGTTTTCACAGGTCATGTGCTTAAAGGTCAGCAGGGTTAAAGAGTCCTTTTTTGTTTTTTTAAAGCTGCCATACATGAAGAAGGAGCTGTGCAGCTGAAGGGAAAATGGCAAGACGGAATGTGCTCCAATGTCCATGGGAAGAGCAGCAGGCACTCAAAAGAGGCACATGCATACAAACAATAGCTGAACTTGTCTCAAGACTCAGAAAGAAAACTTTTATATAATATTGTCCTGGTGCTATAGCTACTGCTTTTCTGTTCTGATGCACATTGGCACTTTTGCTTTTTTAGACAACAGTAGCTCCTCAGAGACTTGCAATATCTAACAGCCCTATATTTGTGTGAAAAATTGCTGTGTCCAAACCAATTCTTATCCAGGGAGAATTCCAGTCTCCAGAACACTAAGCCAGGAATGCTTCACCTGCACAAATGCACTGGGTACACTAGAGAGAAAATATTGCAATAAATTGAAACCAACCTCTTACAGCCAGAAATTCCTGTTGGAACCACAGCAGCTGCAGGTACTGAGTGCCACCCTGGAGCCCTGAGGGTGCCACCAGCACAAGACCAGCAGCAATGGCACAGAGATCTGCAAGAGACTCATGTCCTTATGGAGTGGTGTCTGGAGCCACCTGTACTTAGGGACCTGAATGTCTCCTTAAATAACTCTAAGTGTGTTTTAATTTTTAAAGAAGAAATTAGTACAGAGCCTATGAAATTCAGGCAGCTACAGACAGAAATACAAATGGGGCAATGACTTCCTGGATTGCGGGTGCTCTGGAGATCAGACCTCCCTTTCCCACCACAGGTGCTGTCAGGGACAGAAACCCTGCTCTGTGTTCTCTGTACCCTCAGGTGTTATCCTGCCTAGGCTGCTGCTGCTGGCTGTGGTCAGTTTTGAGTCTCACCCAGCACCTCACGAGAGATGCTTCAGGATGAGGCCATTAGCCTGTATTTACATTGCCTGGTAATGCCATCAAACACTCCACTTCCAGTCATTAGCAATCCATCCCTCCTGCTTTCCTCTCCCTGAGGAAGCACTCACACAACCTGTCTCATGGATTTCTGTTTTTTCATTACTGTTGTAGTCTCCCCAGTTTATCTTGCTCTTTTATGAAACAACAAACCACAGATATGGTTTCAAACTAATAGCCTGTTTGCAAGAAAATAATCATCCAGGAGCAGGAGCACATCCTAACCACATTCTTCAAAAATTCACTTAACATGATTCATTGCTTTATTCTTTGCTTGAAGCATGCTTCACTTACATTAATAATATTTTACCTTTCACTTAAAAATTCAAACACAAAAGTAGTTGTGGTTCTCCAAATTATCATATACCTAAAATATTACAAGACTATCACTTTCCAAAGGTCAAATTCACTTCTTTCCCTTAATTAGGATTCAAGATTTTCAGCAATAAGCTGTTGCAACGGAAGTATAGCTCTTTCATGTTTATTAATTCACATCTCTGCTTTTTCACTTTGCAAAGAGGAAAAAGGAAATGGCTTTAAGTGGGATAAGTACACTTTTTTCTAAACAAAATTAAAAAGGAAGTTCCAAATATGGAGGAAACAGAAGTGATCTGATTTAGTAAGAATTTACACACAGAGTCCTTAGTTTTTGAAGTTTATCAGTCAGTCACACTGAAGTGGCATCAGCATCTGATGTGCTGTGTCTCATGTGCAAGTCAAAGTTCCTTTTCATTTAAGTTCCAGTCATGAAATGGATCTTCTCACACCTAAAATGCCAATACCAATATCTTGACTTCTAAGTAATTTTTTAATTTCTTGAAAGAGCAGACTTCATTTTGTGACTAATTAAAATAAAGGGTGATATTTCATTATGAAACGATACCTTAATTTTTTAGATAATACCTGAAAGAAAGTAAGTTTTATCTGGAGTGAAGAAGGTGTGTTAAATCAGCCAGCCTGTCTGAGAGGACAAAGATAAACATAGTCAGCAGTGTGATTTCTTGTAACATGATTGTTACATCTAAATATAAAAATGTAAAAAAACCATAACAGGAACCATACCTTTCATGTCCTGCAAGAACCTTCCCAAGGGGCCAGAGAAAAAGTTTATAAATATGCTCTTGCAAAAAATGTCTGTCTAAAAATTAAAATTCAATAACAGGGAAAAGAACAATCAGTCCCCAAAAATGTAGTATTTTACCATTAAGAAATTTTCTTTATGTAATTTCTATGTTTCTGATTTTATGTGTATCTATGTCTCTAGTATTTCCTCTAAGCTGGCTGTGCTACACATAAAGGGAGATTTTGTGCTTTGGTTACATACCTGGACTTCAGGATCTGGGCTAGATGCCCAGGTCTGATGGAAGTCATCTGTGTGCCCATGAGCAAGTGAATCCTCTCCTCCCATGTCCTTGTCAGACATTTACAGGATATTGGATTTTCCTCCTACAGCCTCTGGTGTAGCACCCTGCCACATCTGAGGAAAAAAGTGTCTGTAAAGTGGGACTTGGACCTTGTCAGCAATTTACCTTCATATGCCAGCCAGAAATGGTGCAGTTCTGATGAAAGTCAGAGTTCTGAGGCACTGTCTCATTAATTTATAGATACAGGTTTTAGGTGCTTTAAAACTTTCCTCAAAATCCAATTCCCCCAGATTCCCAGTCACTTTAACATGCCTTCTTTGAAGTCCTTCCAGTTTTTCTGGATAGTTTTGGTAGTAGGATAACCAGCACTGAATGTAATTTTGCTTCCTTATATATTTTCTAAATCCTAGCTCTAAAGCATTAGGGGTTTATGTATGTGTATATATTCTATTATATATTATAGTGTATAATATAATATATATTGTGAGGAATATGCCTTCATGTCAGTGATACCGATTTTATTGGGAGAGAAATATTAGCAGGATTTGATTTTGAGTCACCAGCTGTTTTTTCTTTATGGTTATTTCTTTTTTATTGGTGTCCCAGTGAATGACTAAAATGCAAACTAAGTTAAGACTTAACAAAACACCAGGACAATTCATACAAGCATAAAATTATATTGGTCCAAATTTTTCTGAACTCTCTCCAGAATGCTTTGACTTTACTGGACAGATTTCAGATTGCCATCACAAAAGTGGAAAACCAGACTGAACATTCTCAGGTATCAAAGCTGCCATTTCTCCAATCAAGAGAAATGCCAAGCTTGGACACAGGAACAACAGCAATGGTCACAGTACAACCTCAGTGTGCAAACCTGAGCAAATCTTCACTCCAGGTCAGAGATATTAATAATGGACTTTCAGCTGATTTCAGTGGGAATTAGCCCTTGTATACACAGACAAGAAGTTTATACCAGCAGATATCCTCTGAACTGTGATGGCTGACATGCATTGACTCAGCAGATGGGAGTGCCTCTGTAAGCCAACATGTGTCATGTAGGTGGTGGAAAGGCTTAAGCAGAGCAATTTTAGAGAGCTGAAGAAATACAGAAAAGTTTTACATGAGATATCAACTTCAATTCTGAATACCACAGACTCCTTGATGATTCTGGGCAACCTGCTCAGCCTGTCCCTGCATTCTCCATCAAAATGGAAGTAAGTCTTCCTGACATTTTCTAAGAGCAGAGCCAAAGGTCCCAGTCTTTTCTTACTATGATTTCTTGATTGTTGTAATAACAGTAATTGATTTCAGTGTCTTTGTTTCTGCAATACTATGTCAGGGTTTTTTTTCTCGTTTGGAAAAAAAACTTTCCAGGAAGATTTTTACCAAGTGACATGACAACAAAGACCCCTTGCTCGGCTCACTTCCAGCTGGAAGGAAGGGGATCCACAGCTCCTCAAAGAAAATGCATTTTGGGTGTGGAAAGGTGCCTGGAAAGCAGGCACTGCCCTGAGCTCCACTCACAGACAGTCAGAACTCATGTCCTCACACCAGCTGAGCATGCTGCTGGCAGCCTGGGGCTGGTACCAGCTGTGCTCTGGGGGAACCAAGCACTGAACAGTGAATCAAAACCATTCACCACGGACCTGCAGACCTTCTCCTGTGCTGCCCAACACATCCAGAATAAGAACAGCTTTCTATAAACTTGTTATATGAACCTGGAAAAGGACTTAACAAACTTAACAATGTGTTTTAAGATAGTAGTATTTCATTTTCCAATTAGCTGAAAAAAAATTCTCTGCTGTCCCACACCTTGTGAAACAGCCTACCTTAAAAGCTCATGCTAATTTTGCACTGGTGTAAATAACAGCAGAGAGTAATAAAGAAAAAGGAAAATCACTCTGCACCAGACTGAAAACAGACATAACTCCATCCTTCCATTAAGCAGCCATGACTGTTAGAATGGATTCAAATAACCTCCCCAGCCAAATAAAGGGCTGCATGGAGTGAGTGCTGTTGTTTAGACTGGAAGTCTTTGTCTCTACTAGAGATAACAGATGCTGCTGATAACATCCAGAAGATCAGTCTGAGCTAGCTATGCTTTTTGAATGCAAGATTTGAAGGTTTTGAGCAATTGCACTTAAAAATCCCACCTTCCTTTGTAAGCTACACAGTTACATACTATTGCAACCCACTCTGAAACTATTAAGCTAAAGGCAAGAAATAGGAAAACATGAGGACTTTTGAATAGTGAGAATTTGCACAGGGAATCAAAGAGGTTTCAAGTTCACTTAGTGCAGATGTTTCTATAATTGAGACACGCTAGAAAAATGCATTAATGCACAAATCAGTCTTTCCTACAGTTATCTGAACCATAAAAAAATGTCCATAGCCAGGATATAATTCCCTATTAAATCCTATAGGATACTTTAAAAAAATAACATGGGTTCTTTTTTTCCTATTAAACTCTTCAGGACTTTTTCAGTAGGGGAGTCCACAGGGAGCACAAACAAACCTAAAATCTGTTGACCAATTCACCCCATAACCCCTTTTCATACACTTGCCCACAGATACTAAGGATCTGAATTTTAATGAGGCCAGCTAAGTGCAGCTGGTGACCTGAAAGATTTATTACTCCCATTTAAACCAGTAAGACTTCCTTTGGAAGTGGCTCGAGCTCCCTTTACTGTATGTGCCCTGCCATCCATCCAACCCAAGCACAGACTCTGCGTGCAAAGGCAGGAACTTGCACCTACACATTGCTGTGCATGCAGAACACTCAGCCTCACAAGTTGAGAGAGAGCATGGGGGCTTTTGACTTCTCAAAACTGTAATTTGAAGCATTCAAAGGAATCTGAGGCAACCTGACAAGAAGGCCTTTGCTGATCTTTCTAAGCATGACATAATTGTGTACTTGCAGTGTCCAGCACACATAAATGGAACTGGTGTGTTCTTCTCAACAATAAACTCGAGCTCCCTGCCCAAAATCGGCAGGGACTAGCTGTACCCTGCTGTAACACCCTTCAGGAAGGTTGTCCTTGGGGGAAGTCTGAACCTCCAGGAGTGACTCCCAGCTGCAGGATGCACATCTGTTTGCTCCCAAGCACCCCACAGCACACAGCTGTTATGCTAAATTTAAACAAAGCTCTCCCAGCCTCAAATCCAGAGGTTAATTAAGATTATCAGGTGCTGGCTCCCAAACATACCTGTGTGCCCAGGAATGCTCCTCCAAAAGAACTACAAAACCACTTTTTTTTTTTCTTTCCATCCAGACTTGCCTTGATTACCATTATGGACAAAAATAATGATATAAACAAGAAGGAAATTGTGTATCTCTTTATCTCAGCCCAGCAGGAGGCAGATGGATAAGTATGAATTACAAATTACCTTGCAGTGGTTTCCACTAATGAGCCTCAGGGCTGGGCTGGTTTAGCCCAGTGAAACCATTCTCAGCCTTTTTTGACAGTGCTGGTTCAGGCGTTGGGCAGAGGACCCTACCCCCTAATTAAGAACCTGAAACAAATTGAAAACAGCTGTGAATAATTAGACAATTTAAGTGCTGTTAAGAAGGAATAATTTTTGTAGCCATCGTAATAAATCTTATGCTGTCCGAACCCATACATTTTATGTGAACTTTTTTCTGCTGGTGGGTTAGTGCATTACTCATAAAAGAAACAGTATCCCTTTTGTTTTGATTGGGTCTGCTTAATAATAAAAGAGCATATCACTATAAGTGGAAGTGTGATGACAAAGAGAATAGCCTTTACTTTCCTTAATTTTCAGTCGTTGTGGTTCAGATCCTGTGGCAGATTCCTGGCACATGAATTTGGTGGGGAAAAAAAAAAAAAAAAGACTTCTTGATTTGCACTGTAAATAATACCTGAACCCAAGCTACTTAACATTTTTTAGATTTCTCTGGAAAAATACATGTCAAGAAAATACCTAAAAATTCAGCAACTGGGCTATTAGCTTTATGTAGCAGGTAAGTTCTTGAGGTATTAACTAAGACCTAGAGAAATCTACATTTCACTGAAATTTTGCACCTTCTTTTTCAGTCTTCTGACTTGTTTGGATTTCAGTTAAAGTGTTTCACAGAAAATAATTTACAGACAGAGAGCTCTCACCATGCACTGCCAAACCATTCAGGGCCTGATTCTGTCACACATGACTGGCTTTATTATAAATTAGTGCTGTGAACACCTAAATTTATATCTAATTTTATGTTGTCTGTAGCTTTTCTGAAGTCAATGTATCTGCTCACTCATTTAATGGCAACGCCATTCTTAAGTCTTTGTAGGATCCAGGCTTCCTTGAATAATGGCATTACTTGTAAAAAGGATGTAGAAGGAACTTGAGTTTTTAGGAGCACGCTTTGGCTTTATGCTATGCTTTTTGAGCTCAATTATATTTTGACAATTCTGTATGAAACTTTGGAGAATGTCTTTGTTTAAGCAGTATATCTTCCATAGGAATAGTCAGTTAAATGTATATGGCTAGTTTCAGGCGTAACAAGCTTGCTATTCTGTCTTAGAATATCATACATTCCTCTGTCATTTTGGTGGACTTACATCACGTAATTCCAATCTGGACACAGCTCTGAACACCCAGTTTTTTGAGGATTCATGAGGTGCTGCTTTGTTTTTCTTACATTTTCAGAGAAAAGAAAACAGAGCTCACAGTGCCAGGCATGCATTCACAGTATTGCAAACCAGCCAGCAGAAATGACACTGTGAGGAAATACCTGATGCAAAGTACTTGGTTCTGCACTCTGATGGCCTAGACTTAAGAACAGAGAAAGGAAACTAAGCATTGTGCTCAGAAAATGAACCTTATGAAGGTGGTGGGAGTAGGAGCTGAGATCTATCTTTTCCCTAGCTCAGGGGGTGGCACTGGGTCCCTTGCTGTTCCACATCTGCCTGCACATGACATCTGTGGCAGTGGCTGCTGTGCCTGAAGCTCTCTCCATCCTTGACACCATTCAGCCAAGGCCCTGGGGGGCATTTCTTCAACTCTGAATTACTCTTTTTATGGCTTATGCCCAAAGTAGTATGACTTCATCAGGATGTTGCTATGGGATGACTCCTTACCAAGATTTCCATGACCTTACTTCTGTCCTTACATTAGCATTTGGATATTCTGCATGTGGAAACAGTGGCCCCACAGGGTTCAAGTATGTATGAAGAGCTGAGATTTAAATTTCAGGTGTTGTATCATCTGACTGCATGTTAGAATTATGAATCTGCTGTGTACTAAAATGCAATTTTGGAAGTTGTTTTGAAAAATCCAGGATGCCACAAAAGCAGGGTGACTGTGCTGAACCAGGGCAAACATTTCCATCACTGAAGTTATTTACAGTATTTAAATTCCTTTAGGAAAAAAAGATTAATAATGATTTAGGTTCTAATAATATTTTAAAATAGTAGCACTATAACACTATCCTCAATTTTCTATCCTTCACTTTTAATTCACCTACTTGCAAGTGCATGTATGAATTTATTTTTTCAAGAGGATTGAATGTCTTCCCCAGAAAAAAAGATGCAGCACTGACAGAGGAGGGAATTCATAGATTTCCTCTGCATCCAGCAGGACCAGAGGAAATATCAGCAGAGACTTACCTATCTATTCATAGGTGCTTCTCCTCTTTCCTCCCTGGCTTCTGCTCTCTTTGGAGAGCTAGTGACTAATGAAGATCCCCAGTGGTTTCCAAATTTTGGCCTAGGATGCAGCAGGAGTTTACAGCAGTCAAAAGAAGAATTTGGTGTTTCAACAATACTGCCTTTGGCAACACTGAGTTCAAGAAGCATTTGGGCAATGCTCTCAGGCACATGGTGTGATTCTGGGGGTGTCCTGTGCAGGGCCAGATGGATCCAGATGGATCCTCTCCACTTTGGCATATTCTGTGATTCCATGATAATCAGTTTAGGCAGGAGCCATCAGTCACATCCATGCTTGGGGCTTTCTTTTACCCCAGGGATGACTTCTGGATGGGTCAGTGCAAGCCTTTGGGGGCAAACAGCCAGATACAGAGGGAAGCAGATGCAAATTAAAACCAGCTCCTTTGGCTCCTGTTGGCCTTGATGGAGTTGCAGTAGGGAAGGAGTGGTTTTGGTGACCCAAGGAAAAGCCTGGGTGTCTCCCACCAGCAGCACCTCTGGCCCTCAGCCTCTCATTCCATAAAATGCAGCTCACAGTTCCTTACCCTGTGCATGGCTGCAAGGCTTAATCGGCCAAGGTTTATAAGGTGCTTTAGGAGCCTTGACTGCAAGTTGCTGCAGACTTGCTAACTACATTATTTCAAAATAAAATAAACACATTTTATACAATCAAAAGGAAAAGGGGGGAAAAAAATTCACCACCCTTTTCTCCCCTCCAAGTCAGCTTCTCAGAACCTCTCCAGCATAAGTTACACTGCGCTCCTTGCTCAAGGTTTCACAAATAGACATAGCTGGTTGGCCAAGAGATTTTTTTGCCCTGGTGTTTATAATTCCAATTGGTGTAAAATTTCCTGATGGTTAACACATCCCGTTACAGACACTTTTGAATGAATGACTCATTCCCAAATAATTGACTAGCTTTGTAATTTGGGAAGTAAAAATCACATTTATGAGTCCCTGGGGGAAAGGCCTATAATGTTGTGCATAAAAAGTAGATAAATCATAAAACCTGATTTTTTTTTCATTTGTAAAAGCTTCCATTAGCCTTTGTGTGCACATTAAAGCAATGCCCTCTAAATGCGTGCAGCTGCTTTAAATCACTGGTGCACTTTAAAATCAAGTCTTTTTATATCGTGATGTTAAAATTACATGTTGGTTACTGTAATTCTGTCTTGTTTTTTGTGGGACATCCTTGGATCAGATCTGCTTCTGGGAAAACCTCTCCCTTTGCACTAAGTTTTGTAATCCCTGTAAGCAGAAGCCTAAGCATTTTGCAGCTAGTGGAAATGGTGTTTATCAGGTAAGCAAGGAAGACAAACAGAAAGGACCAACCAGTGCCAGAGCAAATAGGGCCCCATCCTCACTTAGCAGATGCATGAATTTTAGATTGAGGTTTCAAATAAATGTGCAATGTGATTCTAATGGGATTTGACAAGGTTATTTGATGGCTGCAAGGCAAATCTATTATTATCTACAGAATATCTAGTTACAAATGTAACCCCCAAAGGTGGTACTGAAACTACATAATATTTAAACTCCTGAATGAAATGGCCATGCCACTTGCCTTGCCTTTGCATTCCAAAAGTCCCATACACCTTTATGCTAGCAAGGCCTTTTCCCACATTTTCAGAGTACTGTAAATTAGTTTAGTATGCTTGAAAGAACCTGTAATTGTAACTGCTCTTGTTGACACATCAGCTTGATGCCACACAGAGCACGACTGGGACCATATCCTTTGGTTTTGCAGCTACAGTGCATTTCAAGTGCTTGACAGGTCCAGCGCTAAGATGTTCTGAATTAGATTTGAATTACAGCCACTAAATGCCCTTGTCAAAGCTTGTTATGCCTGAAACTAGCCATATACATTTAACTGACTATTCCTATGGAAGATATACTGCTTAAACAAAGACATACTCCAAAGTTTCATACAGAATTGTCAAAATGTAATTGAGTTAAAAAAACAACTAAAGCATAAGAGAAGCAATCTTTACTGCCTTTTCCCCCCTTTTCCTTCTTTGAAATAAATCCAAAGGACAATTTAGTGGAATCTTAGTATAAAATAAAGAGAGTATATGCAGTTCCCACAGAGACATTGAAATTTATACAAACAGCAGATTCATCCATACATTGATCCTGGTGTCAGGAAAGGCCATAGCAGAACTTTAGGATCTTACCCAGTGAAAAACGTTTCACATCACGTTGCTGGCATCAGAGAGCATGTGGTGCTTCAGGAAGAAAATTAACTAAAGCTAGTACATTGATGAGAATCAGGATCAAGCCTTGAATTCTGGAAGACTCCAAATTCATGCTTCATCAACTAAGGGAAGCACAGTATTTATACATTTAGACGTGTGTGGAACCATATACCTCAATGCCCAAATGCAGTATGTAATGCACGTAAGCAATGTTTATACAATTTAATAGAAACATAATAGAAACTTCCTTCTAACTTGCAGATGCTTTTGTGATCACATACTGGTTGTGCAAGGCTGTAATCATACCTTCTCAGGCTAGGAAATAGCAACCAAAGAGCACAGGGCTGATTTTGGCAGTATTTGAAGCTCAGCTGGTGCCATGGAGATGTCAGGAGCTCACAGACCCTGCTTTGTCTGCTCCTGTGAGAGCCTGGGCTGTGGCACTGGCTGTGTGAGGGCTGCAGGGCTCTGCTGAGGCTGACCTGCCTGGAAAAGCCAGGGAGCTTGGGAGCTCTGCAATGGGCAAAGGAGATGGCCCAAAGCTGAAGGCTGAGAGAAAAGAGTGAGGACTTTCCTAGCTGAAACCCCTAGTCTCAAACCCTTTCTGAGCACAAGAAGCAAGACAGATTTGCTTAACCTAAACCCACAAAAGCTCAGGCCGTTGTGGAGGAAGCAGAAGAGGATGAGCAGGCTATTGCAACTGTTGAAGACAAGACAGCCACAGGCCTGCATGTATATGTGAGTTAACATCATCAACTTCTATTCCAAATTCTCCTGCATGAATGAAACAAAAATTTGGGAAAATTTTATCTATTTATTTTAAATAAATTTTATTTATTTTATTTTATTTATTTGGGAAAACATCTGTTGCTTCACCATAGATTTCCTGGCTGAATTTGAAAGTCACACACTTCTGGAAGTTTTCTAGACTGGAGGGCAGGTCTGCTATGATGTGCTCCCAGGTTTGCATTTGCTGACCTGACTGCAGACACAGCCTGTGGTGCCCTCTCTTACTGCTTCTCCCTTTCTTACAGTGGGGTCTGTGAGCAAAGAACATTTTGGAAGGGGTTTTTGGCATTCCCCAGCAGGGAGCCAGCACATGGCAGAGGCATATGTCCTCAAGGATCCCACGCCCTTCCACTCACAGCAGCTGTAGATGTAGAGTCAGCATCAGCTCTTTTCTGCCACTCTAAGGATAAAGGTCCCTCCTGTGTGTGCCTTGGCCTGTAGGTTGTAGCTTCTCTGGGGAAGAGTCTGTCCCTCCCTGGGAAGTGAAGGAAACTTCAGCACAAGGATGTGCCATTTCACCCAGGGCCTCTAGAAGGTACTGTAAGACAAACAGAGAATAATCCTGCTCTACAAGGGATGAGGGCTAGACAAAGACCAGGGCACTGCTGTGTTCCCATCCATGGTGGAGCAGTAGTGCACACACATTGGGAACACACAATTGAGATTTCTCCCATCTGAAGCTGCCCTAAGCATTACCTCAAAAGATGAATTCTCCAGCAGCAGCAACTACAAAGAGGTTTCTAACCCCATTCCAAGAGCAAAATGTGGCTTGAACTGGTCAAAACCTGCTGACAGCCTTAAGCAGCATGAGAAACCTGTTTCATGATGGCAGTTGGTTATTTTAAAACTGAGCTGAAAGATTAATGGTGAGATTTTCAAAAAATGTAGGCTCTCAATGACAGGAACTGACAATTTGCTCATGCAATTTCCCATCGTTGTGTGTGCAGTAGGGAGGAACGGGTGGGCAAAATGACACACGGCCATTCTGTGCTTACACTTTTTCTGGAAATCCTAGCCCTGAAAAGGCAATAAGCAAATAAATTTATATGAAAGGCAGAAAGATTTAGGCTGAGAAATACATTGATATTCTTTGTTAATTTTTTTATTCAATTAAAAGGCACATGCTGATTATTTTTAGCAGCGTCCCCCTGATACAATTCAGATGTAAATCACATTTCTGTAGTCAGCTGCTGCTGTTTAAGCAGAAATATTTTGACACTATAATTATAGGGTTGAAACTATGCTTTACATTAGTGTATAAAACACTCATTAAATTAAAATTCCTCCATGAAATCATGAAAATAAACAGTCTGTCTGAACTAGCATCAACAAATTCACAGGATGCTTCTGCGTTTTCTCAGGGCTGGCCTTCAAGTGACTGTGTTACAAGGCCCTTATTTAACCGTGAAGTGTTAAAGGTTCACATTCTTTTGAAGGTCCCATTCTGCTTATTTTTAAAATTATTGCTTTAATTGTTTTTACAACTTGTAAGATTTTAAAGCTATTAAGCCTCAAAGTTGTGGGAAAAATTAAAATTGTGATTATTAGAACTTGCGTGAGTCTGTGAGACGGCTGAGGCACTGCATTTTTTTCCAAGGTGGATTAAATAAAAGGTGTCCATGGCACCATATGTGGCATGTCACATTGGTCTATTATGGCTGAGAGGCAGGATACATAATGTATACACAGCACCTTGAGGGATGGAAAATAAACCAAGAATGTGGGGTGGTAATGTGTTAGGGGATCCTTCTTGTCCTCTCTGCTTGCCTTTCATTTCCCTCCCATCCATGGTGAACCTCGCAGCCCTGAAGGCAACAGGTCCAGCTGTCTTGTGCCTCGAAGCAGGCAGGAGTTTCTGGCAGGAGGTGCCAGGACAGGAGCATCCCAGTGAGGCTCATCCCCACTGCAGGGGTGGGAACGAGGGAAAGAGTGCCTTAGCCCTGCCCTGCTAACACAGGGATTCTGCTTTCATTTGCTCTGCTCCCCAAGGATAAGAAGTCACAAAGAGAGGTTGCTGACCATGGGAAGGGACAGGCTCCCCTGGCTGATGGGCAATTGCATCAGCCCAGGTTCCTCCACCACCCACCATGGGCAAAGCTGCCTGGGTGGGACCACAACCAAGAGCCCTGAGCCTCACAGGCACTCCCTGAGAATGCTGGAAAATCTGCATGTGCTGGCACACTAATCCCTATAAGCCCTGAGTGGGTTTTGTTTGTTTTCTCTTCATCTGTACAGTATCACTGCTCTTCAGAGTGCACCGAGCAAGCTGTGGCTGTGCTGGCCTTGGAGTGAGTGGCACGGGAGCGTGGAGATGCAGATGATGTAATCACAGTGGTCTGAAACATTTTTGCTACATCTATATTCCACTGAAATCCACAATTATGGTTGACTTTTCTTTGATTGAAGATATTCCAGAAAGATGGACTGCAATGGTAATTGCACCATTTTATCTTAAGATACGAATCTGAGACTGATCCCTCTGGTCCTACGAAATTACAGTCAACATGTTATTTTCTCCATTTGTGCATGAAACGTATATGCAACAGTGGTTGCTGCAATGTATATTTAGCCTTAACTTGTCAGAGCCATCAGTTAGAATATATTCAAACCCTTCAACCAATTTATTAATCGGGATTATGCACAAGAAAGTCTATTTCAGAGTGTAAGTTTTAGTACACATTGTAATTCAATAGTAAAGATTTTTATTTTTTTAATGCTACAGTTGTTTTCTTTCAACAGCCACATGGATGGTTGTTTTTTTTGTCCAGTATTACTAGCATTATGGTTAGACCTCCTATACCACAGGATGACATTTTCCAACTCAATAGGAATATACTTCTTTTCCAAGCCTAGATTTTATAGACAAGTGAATTAAATTAAAGAAAGTAAAAGATTTTATCACTAGAAAGCATTAATGTATTATTTTGGCTTCACATTATCATGATACCTGTGGGGTATGTTCAGTGTGATTTTGAGAAATCCCACTCATAACAGCAGAAGTTAACCTTTTATTTTTGTTCCAGATCATTCCAAAAAATACATTTAGTTCTCAAATTAGATAACTAAAAAATTTAATTTTTTTACTTAGTGTGTTTATTTAGATGAATTACTGGAACTCTTGGTTACTGGATTTTCAGGCTCTAAACAGACTCTCATGATGATTCCTTTGGATTTTTAAACACCATGCAGTTTCGTTGCTGAATGAGGAAAGAAAGCCCAGAAAGAAGCCCAGAGAACCATTTCTTGGCTAATACAGACTTCCTCTGAAGGACAAAAAATTTTTTTAATTCTATTTTTTCTTTCTTGAAAAAAAGAAAGGCAGGTCAAAAATATTTCTAGTACATTATTAAAAATATCCAACAATAAATTTCTCAAACACATTACTTTTACTGCCTCTGTTTGAATTCCCACAGGATAGGTGTTAATGAACCCTTCTACATAGTTATAGTTTGCTTTCTGTTGATATTTTCTATTGTCTGCTCACCACTCTTTTTTCCTAAAAACATCACTGTTAGCAAAGTTCTTCTCTACAATAGTCACAGAAGACAAACACAGCTGAAGTGAATTCAGGACTTGTTTTAAGAAAAATATTTTTCTAGAAATTCTTTGCTGGGACTATCTCTTATTAAAGGCATTACATACATAAAATTTAGTGAGAAGTAAATGATGACACATTGGTGTAAGGGTGACTGTAAACTCTGAGGGCAGAGTGACCTAAAACAGTACCTAGTGATGGAAGCATGAACAGACATTAGTAAACACTTGCCATGACCAATGCCCAAATAAATCAGATTACTCTGCTGTACATATGTTTACATAAATAGTCATTTTGGTGAATTTAAGGCACTTCAGATATTAACCTTACATTTCAGAGCTGTGTGACTGCCCACTGATGTCAGAGAATTTAACTGCCTGGTCCTACCTCTTTGGGCACAACTTTTGGAATATTTTTGAGCAACTCCACAAACACAGCTCCATAATCTTCATTTTCCAATGGCAATTCTACCTCTCCTCTTCCCTCCTGTTACTGGAGCAGCTCTAGGGATACTCAGGAAACACAGAGCTATTTCTGGTTAAAGAAGACCTGTCACTGACCATGAGAACTAAATATCCAGCCCTACATGTTTCAAGAAAGGCAGTTTGACACTCACTTTGCATTCAGTTTCCTCTACCTCTTGTAGCTTCCTCTCCCTCAGGAACAACTCCATTTCTCCTACCCTATGGCAGGGTGGTCCATTTGTGACCCCTTACTTTAACAGAGGTGATGGAGGCATCTGAATTCCTCTGTGTCCAAGATCAACAGCTGACACTACCATGCCTACAGACTTCATCTTCTTGCCCATATCTACCCCACCTGTGGAAATTCAGGAGCCTGTGACCTCCTCAGCTTTCCTGTGGCCAGGAAACACCAATACAGTCCAAACCATTGGGAAATATTAGCTCTTTCCCTACCTTCTACACATCCTTCCACATTTTCTTACATGCTCCAGGAAGAAGTTTGATCTCCTCTACCTTCCTACATACAAGAGTTGAAAGAGTAAAGTAGGAACTAGATCCCTGTCCTTCTCAACACCCCAAATGATGACTGCTGCTGTGGGGTGGCTCAGGCATCTGGGTCAGCACCAGCAGCTGGCTCTGCTGGCAGCCAGCTCAAGGACTGAATGAGGAATTATGACCAATGACCTGTTCATGCTCTCAGTAAAGCAGATTTCTGGAGGGAATAGGATTTTACTCTTTGAGGAAGCTGAGGAAGCTGCAGCCTAGGTCCTGCAGTGGTGCAGCCATCACCCCTGGAAGGCATAGGTGGGAGTGGAAGTGGAGGTGACAGACAGACAACCTTTGGAAAATGTGACTGCATCACACCCACACACTCCCCACCATGGTGATAGAGACTGTTAACAGAGGACTAGATCACTGCCAGTGTCACAAATGGTAGCAGATTTCAATTTAACACTCACACTTTTTCCTGAAAACTGGAGAGGTGCCTCAGGCTCCTCTTTTTCAGAGACCTCTGAAATATTTAGGAGGCAGAGAGAGGGACCAGCCCCCTTTTTAGTGCCCAGGACTTCTCCTGGACTTGCTCCAGAGCAGTTCAAAGGCCAATTTCCATACGAGACCCCTGCCTGAGCAAAGTGCAAGGGTCTCCTGCAACATCCAGAGGAGAGCAAAGCTTGAGCCAGAGAAGCAGTGCTGCTCTGCTTCTCCTCCCTCTTGATCAGCAGCTGTGAGGCAGGAATAAACCTTGGCAAACACACCCTTAGCTGCCACTGTGTCCCCAGGGCTTTGGGAGGTGCTAGACAGTGACTCCTGAGCATGAAGGATAAAACCTCAGGGGCAGCACCCACTGAGAGGCATCTGGCTGCCCTTCTACCAGCAGGCTTTTGGCAGCTGGGTGTTAATGGCCATCCTCACCTCAGCTGGCTGTCCAGTGATGAGGTTAGAGCATCAACACTCAGGCTGACACAGAAAAAATCAGATGGAAACCTTGCTTGGCCTTGCAGCTCCCTGCCTCCACCACCTCCACCTCCCTCAGCCTCTCACTCTCATGGCCCCAGGCACACTTGCAGCCTCTGATCCCTTTATTGGTTTCAGGGGAAGAGCATTACTCGTTCTTTGCACAGATCTCTCTGCCTTCCCCTACCTCTCTCTTTCTTCCCATCCTCAATTCCTGAATATGTTAGTAGTACTAAATAAGCAGCACATCAAATGGTTTTGAAGCTTCCTCTGGCAAAACCATAAAATCTGCACTGGTATAATATATATATATTTCTGTCCCAGATTCACAATCTGTTTCCTTTAAATCCAATAAAATTTATATCATAGGGCTTAAGGGCAGAGAGCTTCATACAATTGAAACTGATTCAGTAAATGCAAAACATAAAAATAAAGTATTGGCATTTGGTATTCCTATGTTTCAATACTGCTTTGATATTTCACTATGAAACTTAAACTGGGCTGGGGTTTTATGCATTCTTTCCCCCCCCTCTTTTGTTCCCCCACTTTTTCCTTTGAATTTCATCTCTTTAATCACTGGACCATGGATCAGAAATTCTCACAACTTGTTTGTGGATGGCCAGAGTCTAAAGCAACAGCTTGTTTAGGAGTTATTTCACCATCTGTTCTTGCTTTTTCCATTAGATGGCTGGTTTTACACAGAGATTGGTTTTATCGCTCTCTCTGTAGTGCATCATCTTGTTTCATTCACATGCTCACACAATTGCTCACTTATCTTCCTGTTTCTGCACAGTACCTATTTGTACAGGGAGTGCACATTCTTCAGCAGGCAATATTCTCCACTGACTTTCACCAGGACCACATGTAACTCATGGGAGCCAGGGCTGGGATTTCCTAAAATTGTATAATAGATCCAAAGTTCTGGTGGCTGCAAGGGGCTGTTATGATTATCTAGTCTGACTTTTGATATAACAAAGGCCATAAAACAACAAAGACCAAGAAGCAATTTCTGAACCAAAGAAAAACCCTTTGGCTGAGCTAGAAAATGTTAACAGAGATCTCCAGTTTGGATAATCCATACAGCTTTGGAGAAGTTATTCCAGCAGTCAGAGGTAGCTGGCCTCTTTTTGTGAAGAAAACCTCATTGCCTTCTAAAGTTTCCCTTTGCAAACACTGATTTGTGCTCCCTTTGCACTGATAAAAGCAAGACCTATCTGATATACAAAATTTTCTCCCCATAATGGATTCTGGGTGTGCTGGTGGCCCCAGAGGAGAGAGCAGGCACCCAAGCTATTGTCCTGAGCAGCAGTGAGCTGCTGGAGCTGTTCCTTGTTCATCTGCAACCATGCCCAGTTTCTGTCTGACAAAATAAATAGGTTGCATTGCTTTCAATTTTTGCTGTAAAGCAGGTTTTGGAGACCTTATCAACTCATACATTTCTGAACATTTCTCAGTCATAGTCCTGCAACAGACCTGCAAGAAATGGTGTTGCAAAGCACTCTCAGTGCTGGGCTGAGGAGGCTTTTCCAGCACCAAGGTGAATCACCTGATTCCTGCCTGTATCTCAGCAAGGTGTGAGCTCTGCTGTCTGGAAGCAAGGACAGATGAGCACAAGCATAGGTCACACACTTCTGATCACTTCAAACCCTTCACCTGAGTTGGAAGATGCAGATTAGACTCCACAAGACACATGAACTTGATCCCACCTCAGCAAAGCTGGAATAACTAATTTTTTGAATTTGTTCCCAGCCCTGTTTCCCATGAGTCTAAAATACATTTAATTCACAAGGCTGTGTAATTAATGTTTATTTTCCTACCATCACCTGCATTCAGTGAGTTAAACATCTCCCTAAGGCTTCCCCAGGCAATTTCAAACAGCCATTTTAAATACCTATATTGATATACTAGAAAAATCTTTTCCTCCAAAACCTGGGATTCTATACTAATATGATAATTTCTTGACATCTTCTCCTTTCAACATTTAATGTGACTTAGTGACACCATTTCCAGAAGTAAAACTACCATAAGCTGAGGGACTGACCACTCACAGCCTGGAAAGTGAGAGATTGGAGCCCTGCACTGCTGGGAGGGTGAATGGAGCTGGAGCATGGCAGGTTCAGCCAGTATTGCCCCAGCCCTGGACTAAACAAGGGATTAGACATAAAAACCTGAATGGTTTTAGCTTTAGAAAAACTATTTTTGATACAACTGTTTATTTATTACTTGGTAAAATTTTCCACCCAAAAAGTGGCATTTGTCAATAAGCTTTTTTCAGAACGTCTAGTTTTTAGTTTCTCAAGAAGGTCTTTGTAAGGGGAAGATTTGTGCTGTTCACTGAGGAAAGCAAAAGAAAAAAAATCAGGAAACTTTATCATTTCTTTTTCTTGACAATCCCTTTACATTCCTGGTTTATTTAATCATATGTATTATTCTTGAAGTTACCAAGAACAGCATCTGGACTATTGTTTCCTCTTCTGTGGAGGTGAAAGGTGCCTGTCACCTTTCTTGTTATACTTTGTGGCTCATGGAATTTTTCAGGATTTTATCTGATGTACAGTTATTTTCAGAAATTCATTTTTTCAGAGACATTTTGCAATGGGAGTCCGAAAGAGAGAGAATTCAACTGGAGTATCACAAATCCTGAGGTGTCCTTTTAATGGCCAAATAGCTGGCATCTGATTATTGGGAAGGAGCCCTGCATAATTCAGCCTGTTCTGTGGGGCAGATGCCATTTTAAGTCACATCATGCCTGTTTGCTAGTGCAAATTGCTTAACACATCC
The DNA here is from genome assembly GCA_030060385.1 of Muscicapa striata striata. Lineage (NCBI taxonomy): Eukaryota > Metazoa > Chordata > Aves > Passeriformes > Muscicapidae > Muscicapa > Muscicapa striata. Next base: position 736,558 of record JAREIS010000007.1, on the reverse strand, counting down.
AACTCTTTCAAGACAGCAAGAAATCAGTTTGACAAGCATTCATTATTCTGAAATCACATATTAAAGAGAGTAACATTTGCAAAAGTACCACAATTATTAAGGGAGAGGAACTTATATGAGGTATAACCTTACTGTGCAGCGGGTAACAGAAGCATTAATAGGAAAAACCTAAGTGGAAACATTTGACAAAATAAATTAAAGCACAGCTCTCCCCTGAAAAGTGACTAAAAATGGCATCCTAGGGTCTCATGTTTATTATGTGTTACCAACTCCAGATCAGATTTGCTCAGTGTACAAATAAGGGGTGAAATTCTAGCTGGGTTGAATTCAACTAGAGCTTTGCAGATTACTTCAATGGGGCCAGGATTTCATCTTAGGAAACTTTTTTTTTTCCTTTTTGAGCAGTCTGTGGAGACTTTACTTGGAAGATCACAAGACTGGTTGAAATGTGAAACAGAAAAATCCTAAAAAATTTCAAAATTGCTTCCATTTTCTAGGGCTGAAAACAGGCCAGTGTTTCACTTCTGTGTTTTATAGCTGAAGATTTTGCATATGGTGTTTTTAATCAATCTTCTTATCGAGAATATCACTGACATGTTTATTAGCATTCTTTTCTGCCAGAAACACAGAATTTGGAAAAATGAAAAATCTAAATGATCATGCTGGCATTGATCTTGATACGCTTGTCAGTAAAAATGTCAACAGAAAAAAAGAGGCCAAATCATGATGTGAAAAAGCCCACTTTAATGATCTTTGTCTTGAGAAAAAAGTCAGCTTTTCAAAGAGAGGAGGAGAGAAGGGCTTTCCCCACAGGCAGACTGGCATTGCCCAGTGGTTTGTCTCTGTGGATTGGTTTTATGGGTGCCTCGACTGACCTCAGCCTGCAGCCCTTGAAGGCTGTGGCTGCTTGCCCTGAGTGCTTTAAGGCACTGTGGAAGCCTGTGGAGAAGGATAACCCACTGTGCTCCCCTCCTCTCTGGCACTGATGGGGCTGTGGATCGGGCTGGGGAAGGAAGTTTGTTTTGCCATTTCCCATGCTGTACTCTCTCTGTGGTTAAAAAGAGGCTCCAGACTCCAGAGCTGTCAATCTGGCACTTTTCACTAGCACTTAAAAACAATTCCAGAATCTATTAAAAAAATGAGATCCCCAACCTGCTGTATGTGATCAGGCAGCAGCAAGAGCCATATCAAGGCAGGCTGGAAAGAGTCGGTGCTGTGCGGATATTGCATTTTATTCTTGATAGCACAGGACCTCGCTGGGCTCCTGTCATGTTTAAACTGTCTGTTCCCATCAGAGAAAGGTATTACAAGCACAAAACACATGGGCAGTCTTTCAGCCCTGTTTCAAATTTCTGCAACACAATAAATCCGTTTGTTTTTATTTCTTCTCTCTGTAAACATTTCTCCATCTAACATAGTAACTGCTGTTTATACAGCGCAGTAAAAGCACAGGTCAGAGCACAATAAGATTATAGTCTTACTTCAATATGTCCAATCCACAATAAAATAAAACCTTACAAAATATCCAGAGGAACAGTTTGGGGTTCTCTTCATATTAATGTATGTCGTATGGGAGGGTTGTATTGGGGCATAATATTTTCCACAGCTGTCAGGACTTATTTAAAAGGCAATATCCTTTTTCTGGGATTTTATTTAGGTTCTGTTTATACCATGTGTAGGATTGTTAATCCCATGATGTATGACTCAGTGGTGTATGATTACTTGAAGGTAATATGTACAAAATGAGCTAAATATTTTGGGATAGATCCTGGGGATTAAACACACTGGGCTCACGACAGAGGGGCGTTATGATAAGGAGGGGACAGAAAGGTAACTGCAATCTGCTTTTTGTGTCATGTGCTTGGCCTAAAGGCCAACAACATGTCCTTCTCCAGTGCATTCCCCACTCTCTGTGGCCCCTGTGCCCCCTTCCACTGGGAGGCTCTGATGCTTTGAAGGTCTTGAATCCTTTTCCACAAGTGTCAGTGCTATACTCCTCTGGGAAGGAAGGTGCATTTATCCCCTGCCTTGGCTCTGCTCCATTCACTGGGGCATGCCTGAAGAGACAGAAATCCTGAAAGGCAGCTAACTCAGCTTTCATGGGTGAGTTAACCATGAAGGTTAATACAGCATTCAGGGGGCTATTTGACAAGAAATACAGAACACACAGCGTGTCCTCAGGTCCAAAGAACATGAAACGTGGCTTCATTTCATGGACAGCATTAGTGTACTGAGATGTGTTTTTGATCAGCTGGGAGCCCTTTGACATGGAAAACAGAGGCATACCTAAATCCACTGAGCTAAACCTGCCCCAAGTGTAACTCCATTGGCCTTACACCAGGAATGTGTTTGGCCCAGTGGCTCCACAGGTACTTATTTTTGCCATTTAGTCAGGTTCTTCCCAAATGAATGGAAATGAAAGGACACATTAAAAGGCCATAAAAGAGCTGTACTATTAGGTTGCTTATTTTCTCTTACTTTGTGTGTTTGGTAACCATCTTGTTTGGTTAGAGAATTTTCAAGGACACCAACTCCAGTAATCCCAAACTCTGGGTACCCCTGGAAAAAGATGAAATATCAAGAAATATAGGTTAAGGTGCCAACAAGAACCAGAGCAACAAGGTGCAACAAGGGCAGAGCCTTGTAAGTATTTAAGTGCCTGGGAAGAAAGGCAGACTCCCATGGGGATTGTTTTACAGTGCCATATGCCTGACTCCCCCAGGTCATGCAAGAGTGGTTGAGATGGGAAGGAAGAGCTCAGACATCTGAGTAAGATGCCAGGCCAAGAGGATTTAGCAGCTGAGATCCAGGTAAGTGTTTTTGCCATTTTAATCCGTAATATAGTCAGCTTTTGAAGTGTATAAAGCAGTACAAGTCTCTTGAAGGGCAGGACCTGAAAAGGACTTAGTTGCTGGGTGCATCACCAGGAGGTATCAATGTGAAACCTTGAAATCTCTGAGACCTTGGCTCATCCCAGCCCTGCAGTTGCCTTGAATGATTCTTTTGAGTTCTGGGCACCCCTCTAATCTTACACAGCTCACAGGTGCATAGAACTGCCAGGAACAACAGGCACTGCTGTACAGTGTTCAGGGTCCCCCACCCAAAAGCACACTGAGAGAGGTGCCCCCCCAGCACAAGGCTGCTCAGGAGGGTGGGAGGAGGCTCCAGCCCCAGCCACAGGCAGGCAAGGACAAAGGAGAAGAGATGACCCCCACAGCAGAACAGTCCTGCTTTGCTTGAGGTTTAGGAGGCACCTGGAGAGATGCCATGTGTGGGGCTGGAGGGTTCAGGCCCCTGCACTGCTGCCTGTCCTCGCTGCAGGGTTATCACAGAGCAACACGGGGGCAGAGGGACAGAAAGCACCTGGGGAGGGTTCATGAAATGCTGGGGGAGCCAGGGTGGGACAGCATGGGACCAGGACACTCAGCTGTGCTACCTCAGCAGGAGGGAGTTGGGGAGAATATTGTTTCAGAGAAAATGGATGGGTTTGGGGCACTTTCATCACTTAAAGCCAGATTCAGGAGTATTTATGTATCCCTAGGCAGAGATCTGAAACCTGATTAGAGGGAAGGGCTGGAAGGTATTCAGTGCAGCACAGCTGTGATAGGTTGTATTTGTACATTCCCAGGTGGAAACTCATGTCCAAACTTTGCTCTTATCATGGAATTGTGTTAGTTTGGGCTGGAAGGCACCTTTGAGATAACCTAGTTCCAACCTCCCAGCCATGGGCAGGGACAGTTTCCACTAGACCAAGTTGCTCCAAGCCCTGTCCAGTCTGGCCTTGGAACTTCCAGGGATGGGACATCCACAGCTTCTCTGGGTGACCTGTTCCAGTGTCTGACCACCCTCATAGTGAAGAATTTCTTCCTAATATCTGATTTAAATCTACTCTGTTTCAGTTTTCTGCAACAAGAAACTCCTTTTGAGCTCAAAGGCCATGCAGGCAGCCTTGGCACCACGGCAGGAGCTGAGAGGAGATTGTGAAGAACTGTGGGGAGAACTGGGGAGATGTCTAGGACAGCAGGAAGGGTGCTGAAAGTCCTCCCTAGGCTGAAGCAGGTGATCCAGGCAGTGTTCCACCAGCAGTGCAAGCAGCACTTGGTGAGCAATGACTGCTTTGATGGAAAACAGCTCTTACTGGGATGAACTGGGTAACTGCAGTTTTCCTCCACACTGTCAGTGTGAGACTTACTCAGCAGGGAAATGACCCCTCAGGAGAGTAGCAGAGCTTTTATCACACAGGATGTTAAACACAGCAAGATGCTGCTGAAGCCTCTGTAGGTGAGATTCCAACCAGCACACATTGTGCTGGCTGCTGGCAAACCAGGGGCATCTGCTGGCTCCTGACACAACCTCTTCTTTCCTCTTATTCCCAGATGATACACTGCATTAAAGAAAAAAAAATTAAAAAAAAAATTGGGGAGCAAAATTCCTTTCCTCATGTGAAACAACTGTTTGGTAGAAAATTACAGGTAGACAATGTGATCTCAGAGAATAGGCAGTGGGATGGATCCCTCCTGTGCAGGAACTGCAATGAATCCTCAAAAAATTGGGACAGTGACTTAAAAATAATCTGTGTGTTCCATTTGCTTAAAAATGCAGGAGAACTGCTGCCTGCTCTTCTGCTCTTCAACCCTGAATAATGAGCTTGCTTCCAGTTCCAAAGTTTTCTGTGTCACCATGACATCTAGAATTTATTTTTTTTCAGAGGTTAAGGAATAATGATTGCATTGGCTTTCTTTTTTTTTTTTTTTTTTTTTTTTTCTCTACCAACACAGTGGGACATTATGCCATATCTTGGATATTCACAATATTGGGTAGTTTTTGATACCGTGTCTCCATCAATACACAGCCACAGTTAGAAAAAATTTGAGAATCTTATGTACACTTTGTAATCTGACAGACCTATCCCATTTATCACTTCTATGGGCCAAATCCTGAAGATATTTATTAGCTATGGATAAGATTCTTGTTTATTTTTCAGTACAGATAAAAGACCTTGTCTCAGAGCAGGACCTTCTGCTGGATGCTGTACAAGCCTTCCTTTAGTTTAGGAAAAAGAACATTTACACAGTGTTTTCCAGGCAAACATTGCCTTGCTCTGCCCATGCTCAGAGCAGACTGAATGCAATGGGGTTGTGCTAGCACATTTCAGATAATTAATGGAGCTGCAGTAACCATAACTTCTGGTCAAGAGAGGCCATAGCAGAGGAGGTTTCTGTTTGTACAGTGAGATGTTAAACCACTTCAGAAAATGGACAGAGCAGGCTCAGATATAGGCCTGCTCTACAAGTGATTTGCAGAAGCTGTTAAAGCTGGCAAAAGATGTAGGATTTTCTGTGCAATTTAATATTTTTTACACATAAAAGAGACTGGAGGCTTTCTGAAGCTGTAAATGTGTCTGGTGAAAACCATGAAAATTGATGGAAGTTTTGCCTAACCTTCCTGTAAGTACTATTTGATGATGAAGGCAAGGCAAGAGTAGTACCTGGTGTGGCTAACTCTTGTGCTTAGCTCTTTGGAGTTCCATCACCACCCAAAACACGTGGTTTCTACAAAAACCCCAACACTTCCTCATGCCCCATGTTCCCCTTCCCACTTTCCTCTGGAGCTGACTGACCTCTGAAGAGGAACTTGCCTGGAGAGTTGATATTTGGAAGCTGACACTGTGACCATGTTTCAGGCCCAGTCAGAAGATGCAGTTTCCAATTTTCTGCATCGTGCAGCACAGAAAGAAAATTAAGCTTCTCTGTTGGCATTCTTGAGGCAAAGAGGTTTCATGGTGTGCCTGGCATCCAAGGGCAGGGCCTTTCCTCTAATTCTCATTACTTGTGACAAGCTCTGGTTGCATGTAAATAACTCCTGCACACAATAATGCTATTATCCAGTAGTGTCTTTTTCTTGCCTTTCAATATCATTGTCAAGTTTATTTACATGGCCCCTTGCTCTCCAGTTAACACCCTTCCAGACATACTATTTTCTTGCTCTATAATTATCTAGCCATTGTAAAGCTGAATTGGCAGACACTATATTGTAATTCTGGCACTTTTAGCCTAATTGGGGATAACTACATCAAGAGAAGATGGTCAGTGGCAAATGAGTGCCTTTTTACCCTGAAAAATAATAGTTAGCTGCTGTTTCAATCACTTTTTTGACAGCTCAACATTTTAATATTTTTAATATATATTTCTACAAGGAGAAAGCTATTACCATATACATAATGCACCATACAAGTATGTCCTGTCCATAAATCTATATTTTTTTTTATTATGGTACTGCTTCACAACTCAAAACAGTGTGGGTGACTTTCTGCATTAATTTCAGCAGGCATGCCCAGCAAGAACTACAGCCTCTCCACCTGGTGAAGCAGGACCAAGAACTGTTAGACATCCTGTGGGCCACTGAAGGGGTCATGGAACAGCTTAATGGGCAAACCAGAGAAATCACTGACTTTCTCTGAGCTCAAGAGAAACATGTGAATGCAGCAGTGTGAAAATCTGGGACTGCTGTCCCTGGGATTAAAGAGGTTTTTCTACACTTTGCGAAGTATTTAATCTCATTTATGACATTTGGCCTTGGAAGTTGTAGGAGTCTGTGTCGGTAGAGCGTGAGACTCTCAATCTCAGGTCGTGGGTTCGAGCCCCACGTTGGGCGCCAGTCTGTAGGAGTCTGTTTGGTGTGGAAGGTGGTCAGGGACAAACTCAGGCACTCTATAAGCTGGTCTGAAGTTGCAGTTTATTATAAGGGTGTGGGTGTGCAGAGTCCTGCTGGGAGCTGCCAGGAGCAGCTCGGAGCAGGACAGAGAAAGAGAGTGGGGGTAAAAGAGAGAAGTGAGGGAGGGGTGAGAGAGAGAGGAAGAAGAGAGGAGAGAGAGAGAGGGTAAGGGGGTAAGAGGTAAGAGGTAGGAGGTAAGAGGGAGAAGAGAAAGAAGAGAGCAATTTCCCGTTTACAATACAATAAATCTTTTTCTATGTTGCATATTCTAATTTCCACTAACCAATCTAACACCAGATACAAATCCTATAGCATTTACATACAGCCTATAAGAATCATTTCATTACCATACTGTGTTACACTTTAAACCCTAAAAACTACTCCTAGGAGGGTCTTCTGTAATCTTTGGACTTGCTCTCCAGCACCAGGCTTTGTTCAATCACGAGGGGATTATCCTCTGCTGGCCATCCCATTGTCTTTTGGTTATTTAGTAACTGAGGTTTGGTGTCTCAAAGGTGGCTTTCATTTCAATCTCACTTGTGGTTTCTATATTCTCAGAATCTTTTGGTAAGCATTCATATTTGCAAGGTTTTCCTGGCCCATATTCCCCAACAGGAAGTCACACAAGTGTTGTGAGATATTAAATATGCAATGCCTTGTGGTGGCAAATGTGCCCTGCTGGACAGAGGGTAAGGGGGGCCATGTCCCCTGCTGGACCTGCCCAGGCACACGTGTGGCATCCCAGGGCTGAGCTGGCACCATGCAGGCTGCCCACACCACACTGGCCACTTGGCTTCCTCCTCTGTGTCCTTCATATCAATTCCTTCAGCCAAAGGGCAAAGCTTTGGTGAGAAGCAGCTTGTTTTGTTGTGTCTTTGTGGGGCTGATGTGAGCACAGAGCTCAGGGCTGGGACATGCCAGTGCAATCATTCTCCATGACCTGTCCAGCATCCTACCCAACACAGATCCCCATGGGCTGTCAGAAGAGACCTCAGATCCTCCAGAAAACTTCTCATGACACCACAGGGCCCAAAAAGGGATGCAAGAGACCCCTGCCCTTCCAAAGTCTTTCTTCTCACCTCAGGTCAGATTCAGAATCCCTTTGGTCTGTGGGAACCCAAAGCACTCTCAATGAAACACTCTTCCATTTCACTCTTGTGTTGGTATCTAGGGCAGCACAAGAATAAAATTACTCAAATTTTTCATAGGCCTTTAATCTAAGTGTTTCAACCTACACATTTGTACCTCTCTTAAATATCTCGCTTATTCCACCTCTGAAATTTCTGCATAATCCATCCATCCTATACACCCTATACCAAATATTTTGGCCTGTCATCTCCTTGTAAAGAGAGGGTGTCAGATACACAGCCAGCTCATGGGACACAGCTAGGGAAATAGCTCAGTCTTCCCAGTGGAGTAATTAAAGAAATCATCCCATCTAGCTGGTCAGCTCTAGCCACACACCTAATCAGCCAGGCTGGAAGCAGGAGACCTGTGATACACATGGACTGAAGGGGAAGAGCATGCAGCACATGCAGTCATACATGGAGAATTCATGTTTTTACCACCTGTATTCTCAAGGACCCAACAGTGGGACTCAGTCTGAGAAAAGTGGTTCTATGTACTGAAGAGCTGTTAAAAGGTCTGTGATGGACTGTCCAGGAAACTCCCCCAGGGAAGGCAAATCTGTGACCTCAGCTGTGGCTGTGTCCATTGTGTACCTGGTTGATAAAACTGCAATCATGCTTTGGGCAGCAACCCTTCAAGCAAGGAGTCTCGCCCACCCAAACAAGAAGAAAGTAATCCATGAAATTTCTTTTGGGCCAGTATTTGTATAGTTCAAAAAGCAGTGTACCTCATTGCATCCCACCACATGCCTGTTACAAACTCTGAGCAAAAAGGATCTGATAACCCAAAGACTGGAGATTCCTCCTTTTCTCATTTTCTTGAAGTTTCTTTTCCCCCACTTAGATTTGTGCTGCATGTAAAAAAAACCCAAATACTCCAAAACAACAATTGTCTGTTGTGACAATGCTCTAACTCAATAACAAGTCTGGAATTTAATTAAAATCTCTTCTTTCAGTCCTTCTATGTACAAGTTAGTAATCCTTGAACTTTTTGTGAACTTAAGGTCTTTTTCAAAGAGCCAGGCACTTTGGCAGAGGAAAGAATGGAGATGAGTAAACTTGAGAAGTGCATTGGCATAGCTGTTCCTGCTGGGTCTTCAGTTCTTGAAGGGGAGACAAGAAAAGGAACTTGACCAATATTGACAGACAATACTCATTTTTGCTGTGTCCCATGGTGGCAGTGCAGGAATTGTTTCTTGTTTTTTTAATTTAATACTGGGATTTTAATGGGCTTTCTTATTTTTTTTCTTCATCTCCATGGGGAAGAATATTTCTTTTCCTTTCCATTTTATTTCCATTTGCCTCACCAAAAGAGCTCTTCATAGAAAAAAAGAGGAAACTACAACAGAACTGTTCATCCTAATGTGTTTCTAGCATGGCTCCACATTTATAGATGAGACTTAGCTGTGCTTCTGTTATGTGCTTTAATTAAGTCAAAGTGCAAAATCCCACCATACCCAATAGAAACCTTTGGCTTGGAAGTGTGACTGGAGGCATCGGGGGAAACAAGGAATTCAATGGAACAAGGTAGTCAGTGCACTAATTAGTGTCCAACATCTGCATCAGAAGTCTGAAAAATGTGATTTTGAGCCTGCATCTGAAAGGGCATGGCCTGTTCTTTCCTTTGTGCTCAGCCATGTGTACCTGTCCCTCTCTGTGCTCTCAGCAGGACTCGAGGAGGGGAGGCCACTGGATGAGGGAGCTGATCTGACCCACCTAGGGAAACACAAAGCAGAAGGACAGAAAATCCAACACAGCCAGTATGTCTCTGGGATGATGAGGAGGCAACAGCTGGCTGTAAAACTACACCCAGATATATGGAAAATAACATTTAAGACATCTGATCTATGATTATTTAATGCTGTGCATCAGCAGAATATCCTGTTAGCATAGAATAAATTCGCTTCAGAATTCTCCTGCCTCAGCTCAACAGAAAATTTGTATATTTATGTTCTCAAACTCAAACACAAATATGTTTCTTTGAAGAGTGAAGTCTGCTTGGAATTAATAAAAAGTGTTCTTGTATTATGGGTTTTAATATTTATTTTAACTTTCTGAAGAACCAGAAGAAAAGGCTCATTTATCAATGGTGCATTTCAGCAGGAGAAATTTGCTTCCATAGGGGTGTCTGTCTGCTGCTATTAGGAGGAGAAAGGCAAAAGGTTTCCAAAGCTTTGTCTATTTGCACCAGAGGTCTCAATTAGGTCAGGGTGTCTTGCTTGCCAAAACAGGCTGCATTGAGATTTCCAAGCTGACATTACTAAAATGCTGTGACAGAAAGAAAAAGTATCTGACTTGTGAACTGAAATGAGGCTTTTGATAACTGCAGAAGTAAAATACATCCTAGTCATCAGTGATATTCAGATGGGTCACAGTGTAAAACACATTTCAGAATCATTGATTAGACATTTGCCAGAGAAAGGCAAGCAAACCTCACAGGAGAAGACATTTTTCAATCAGTAGGGCTCACAACACTGCCCATGGAAGCTGTTCCATTACAAACAGTCCTGTTTCCTCTGCTGAAGGTATAGTGGAAACATCTCATTTTTATATAGCTGATCAGACAACCATTTCTTTGCAAAGTGGAGTGTGGTATAAAACATGCAGAATGAGGTCTTTAAGAAATTATACATTTTCTTGGACAGTTTTTAATTTTACAGTCTGAGTCATGTTACTGTCCAGTCAGAGCTTGCTGGCACTTGGGGAGTGCCAGCTTCCTTAGTGTTTGAAGTGACAACTACATGAACTGTGACATTTTAAAAGCATGATGTCTGCTAGGCATGTCTCAAAAGTTGAATGTGTTTGTTAAGTCCATTAATCTTCATGTCCACTTGTTGCATTACAGTTTAAAATTCAGATTCCAACTTCTGCTTCTTTTTGCCAAAAAAAATGTATATGCCAGTGTTTAATATTTCACTGCAAATTTATTAAAACTGGAAGAACTCATGTAGAGCAAGGCTCTCAGACAGAGGGTGTGTCTACACTGCAGCCTGGAGGTGTGCCTGTGGCTTGAGCACACACCAGGAGCAGCTTTCCTCTGGCTTGCTGAGTACTGATAACAGTGCAGTGGTGCAGCAGAAGGCTGAGCAACCCCTGGAGATCTGTGCACCTTCCCATCATTTCCAACCATTCTGAGGCTGCTGGTTTCGAGCTGGGTTGGAGAATTTCCATGAGCTGCAATCCCCTTTGGATTTCTATACATGGAGAGAAAAAAAAGCAAAAGGAGACTACATCAGAAAAAGATGCTTTTCAAAGTATATGCAAAGATAATTTTTATAATAGCCAATGGCTATTCTGGTGGTCAGGTAAACAAGTCTGGAGTTTTGGAAAAAGGTCAGAGACCTGCTTTTCCTTACACCAGGAGTCTTCAAGGATAAGGATGAGTTCCTCTTGCAAATTAAAAAATGGCTGGAATAAAAGGTATTTAAAAATCCATGTGAATGTGAAGAGAGGAAAGGTCCCCTGAGGAATGTAAGAACAAAAACAAATGCAACCTCCTGGCCAAGAAGTTCCCAAGCCACAGATATGGAAAACATGTACAGAAAGTATCACAGTATAACACCTGGTTCTTTCCCTAAGCCTCCACAACCCACTATCAGAGAGACAGGCTGTGGCCAAGATGCATTTCTGGTCTGACTCAAAATGGCCATAGTTTCATTCTTATGAAAAATTTAAAAGAATCATTTTTCATTTGTGCAATGGAAAGAAAATACCCACAAGGAGTTGTCTCAAGGAGCTGTTCCTGGAGTTGTGCTCCTTAAGCAGGCTCAAAAACTGCTTGGGAAAAAGAACTGTGGTTTGCCCTCTGAAAGTATCAGCTCTGGGCTTCAGAGTAATCTAAAGAGCAGTTGTGAACTTGGGATCAGGAGTACACAACCACAGTGCTCATGGTCCCACTGTGTAAATCACAGTGCCCCTACAGTGTGAATCCCTGATGCTGTTTTGGCTTCCCTGTCTTTAGCAGGAGGCATCAGGATTCAAAAGGGAAAGACAAAAGAGTATTGGAGAAAAGTGCATGGAGGGCAGTGAAAGACAAGGATATTTGGAACTTTCATTCATGGAAGCAGTCAGTGGAAAAGGTACTTTGAAATCACTCAAGTTTATCAGGGTGGCAAAGATGAGCAGATGCACTAGAAGTGTGTAAAATCACAAATGCTACAGAGAAAGTAGATAGCAAAAACCAAGAAGAGGCACCTTCTTACCCAGAAGGTGAGACACCATGGGATGACACTGCTACAGCATGTAGTGATGGCCGAAATACAAAGTATTCAAGAAGGAATAAAATTTAAAAAGTGTGTATTAATCCCTGTGGTGGGGACATAACCTGAAGCTCCACTAGGAATCCACAAGGTATGAAGCCCCATGATTAGATGGTTTATCAGGAAGGATAACTTCACTAACTCCACTGCTTATGTTCTTTCCTCAGACACATACAGACACCTACACAGGTCCTCCTGGGCAGGGCAGCCTTCCAGTCTGATCTCTTCTGACAGCAGCTCATCCCCCAAACAGACTGGCTTCCTCCATATATATGTATTCCTTTCTAATGAACATCTTGCCAGTGAGATGAAGTGACAATGAACCATTCATACAATAGCAATCTACAAGGGTGACAATAAGATACAGTAAGATATTGGTTTTTATATTGTTTGAACAAGCAGTTATTTTCCAGAGCACAGAAAGAACCATAGTGAGTGCTGCTCTAATAGCTCTAGAGTACATCTGCAATACTGTATATTTAATAGGAAATGTGCTTGACAGAGTGAGCCAGACCAGTGGTCTACTGTCTTCATCAGTAGTTATTCCCAGAGAGTTCACAGGAATGTGAGAGACATCCCACAATAGACCACTAGAAAATAATTTATTCATAAGAAAACCATCTCCTTAACTCACTCTGTTTAATGATGTCCTCCCTACTTTGAAGGCTGATACCTTTTCCACTTTGGACCTCTTATTATTCGTATAAATTCCTAACCCTGCAGAGAAGTTGGCCTCAGTAATACTTCCTGGCAGAAAGTTCCACAGGTTAATTATGTGTAAATTACTTCCCATGTTCCCTTTAAAATACCTGCATCCAAGTCAAAGAAAATGCTCACCTTCCTTTGGTTTCAGTGGGCTCAGGGGCTCTGGGCCTTGGCAGATGGGGGTGGCACTGACAAGGTGGTAAGGAATCCAGCCATACATGCAGTTTACATTAAATGGAGCATACTCCAGCTGCCCTCCTTCTTGATAGAGATCTGAGCGCTGCAGAGAGTTCAGGTTCCCCACAGTGATCCATCACAGCTCTAGACACAAGCAGAGCTGCATTCTGGGATGTGCAGCTCCCCGTGGAGCACTTTTCCAGTCCAACAAAGAAGTCCTTGTGTGTGTTTGTGTGTGTGCAGTGGATGGGGAACAGGGAGCGAGCCATAGCAGACTCATACCTGCAGAAGCACTGAGAAAATTGCTTCTGTCTCATCCTCAAGGTAAATTGTTAAATGCTCTCGTGTCTGACATGAGGATGCTGAGCTGGTGCTTTGGTTCATGCCTTTGTGCAGGTCCAGTCTCAGACCACACCTATTCTGACCCACTGCCAACCTGAAAGGAATGGCCCAGCTCTCCCTCACCTGTCCACTGTCAACCATTTCCAATGAGTTCCTTGTGCTCTATACAGACTCATCAGCTCACTGAGTATCCTGAGCACCAGGGCAGCAGCTGGTCCTGGTGACACTGCCATGGCTGGTGTGATGGGAGGCACAGGCTGGGAGCTGGAGGTCTCAGAGCTCACAGCCAGGGCCAGGGGAGACTGCTGACTCCCTGTGCCTCCCCTGCCTTCTCTCTCCTCTTGATGCCAGTGCTCCTGAAATTATGCAGTAGGTCAGACGAGGAACCTGATCCAGCTTAAAGCTAACATGACCTTAAAACAGAAAAAGACCTAAAGACAGGCTGTGCTGAGAGCAGCTTCCTTGCCCAGCTCGGTGTGCAGGCTGCAAACGCTGCTGCTGGGGTGGCAGGGGCAGGGACACAGTGCTGGGGGAGCAGGAAAGCAAGGCTGGATGTCAATCTACACAGTGATTAGATTACAGGGATTGAAAAATGATAATCTTTTTCACCTTTTAGTCCTTTCATTTGGGAAACTGTAAACATGCTACCGGCAGAGGCAGCAGCCCGGGTTTGTGCAGCACGCTGTGCACAGATGCTGACACAGCCAGGCTGAGTGCCCCAGCACAGCTCTGATCCCAGCTGCCTCTCATGGGGCAGGATGTGACTGGAACATGAGATCCAGCAGGAGCCTAGATAAGGGGAGCCTTGCAAAGAGAAGGAAAACAAGCAGCACGAGAGAGTTCAGGGACATGAAATCAGAAGAGAACAAGGTGAGCAAGAAGCAGATTTGCTTTCCAGGGTACTCAAGCTTTATCACAAGAGCTCTGAAACATCATATGTTCTCTTGTTCTCTCCCTCTGGGGGCAGTAGCTGCTTGGACATGGTGGGAGGTACATCTGATAGCCTGGAACCTCTCACCAGGTCTGAGAGACCAGACCAACACAGTGGCCCTGCTAGACAGGATGGGCATTTTTTTTCAGACCAGAACACCAAAGCTATTATAACTATGCTTAATGTCTCCAGAGTTTCAGTCTTATCTTAATGGATAGGCAGGCTCTATTTTTAGACTCTAAGATCAGCTCAAAAAACAGTCTTCTCCAGCACCTAGGTTACAGTGCTCTGACTGAGGAAAGAGAATAAACCCAGAGATCAAAATTTCAAACTAGAAACACATGAACAGGGATATTTTAGGATATAATTTTCACAGGTCATAGAGTGCTTGATGGATGTGTCTGATGTGTGCTAGCATTAGAACTGCTGGCTCCTGATCCATAGCCTTTTCCTTCCATATTTCCAGATGTAGAATATTTTTTTCCATAGTCTTAGTGGTACATAAGGATGGCAGCAAAGGGGCAAGGACCATTGGCTCTGCCCCTACTGGAGCTTTCCTAGGGAATGGCACAATGACAAATGTACCCATTCCAGCCTTAAAGACAAAATCTGAAAACCTGGCCTTCATTCTTTCCCTCTGTAAATGTTGGGTTTTCCTAGCAAGCCAAAAATCATAGCACCTAAATACTTGGGAGAGAACAGTCATCAAGAACAGTATAAGCACTTCTGCTACACCTTGGCATTAGCAGTGACTGCACTGTTTTCTTTAGAAGCTTCTGAGTGGCAGGAAAATGGATATAAAAAAGAAGAAATAGTTAGAAATTGTACAATAGTCAAGCAGACTGCAATAATGTTAAATACCATTTTAAATCCCCTAAACTACTTTAAAAACAACAAAAAAGGGACTGATTTACAATCTGCTTCACAGCTGAGGGTGGAGTCCAGTAGGAATATTTGCCTTTGGATATGCTAGTAAAATAACAATCCTGTATTAATCCAGTCTTGAACATAACTGCCAACATTTTGAGTGTATCCGTCTGTTAACAGTATAGCAAAACATTCAAAATAGACTTTATTTTAAAAAGGAATAAAAAGATGAAGGCACCACTAAGACAGAAGTCAGTTATTCATTATAATACTTTGTGCAGCAATGCTTTACTTCAGAAGCTGGGGATCTGGTGGTTTTCTTTGCTTTGTCATCAGATGTTTGACTTGCAAGCCATAGATGAACAAGTCATATACACACCCACTTACAGTGTGTATCTGTATGTCTGTCCATATAATATATATACAGATATATATGTACTAAAGATTAGTAAACTGTTTTTACTTGAGGAAGAGGCATGAGGCACAGACACAAGACCCAATGCACAGAGAAAATCATATTTTGATCATGGTTCATGGAAACTGTGGTAGAATTAGGTCACCAATCATGTACCCTCTTGTGACCAGCTTATCACAATGTCAACACCTAATGGCCATGAAGCAAGAGAGCAACTACCTTCAAAGCCATTGCACAGAACAGGATGTTTAAATTGAGGTGTTACATGGTGGGGTGCAGCCATGACTGGCAAGCAAAAGGGGGAAGAGTTACCCAACACCAGCAGCTCCCACATTACCCTGCCCTGTAGGAAGAGATGAGCTGCCAGAGCAAAGTGTGAGAGACAGAACAGCTCAGCAAAGTCTCTGCAAAACCCAGCTGATCAGCTCATGGTGCTAACAGGCTTGCTCAAAATTGCTAACAGATTGCAATTATTCACACCCCACAGAATACTGGGAGTGAGCTGGGATGTCCCTTATGGAAACCATTACAGAACAAACCACTGGGCCCTATCTTCTCTGCACAAATGAACAGAGCTTGACTGAGTCAGCAGAGGTTCCCCTTTTAACATGAGCAAAGAATGTGGCCCTCCTGCTTCAAGCCCTCAAAACATGCCAAAACTGCCACCTTTAAGGTCTGAGTGATCAAGGTTTGCTCTTTGCCTCCCAGACAATTCTTTCACCAAGTCCCTCAACATAGGTAAATCAAAATAAATTGAAATATTCCAACCCACACAAAAATTAAATAGCAAAAAATACAGACTTACAGCAAGAGAACAGGTTGTGCTTGATTCTTGGTACCAAACTTTTCCTCAGTGAGAAGTTTGACTTTTGTCTGTTTGACAGGTAGTTGTAGACAATGTGGTGGTCCCCAGCATCAGTACCTGGCAGATGACACAAGGCACATGACAGGAGGAAAACACCTTTCTGTGATGTGCCAGAATCTTGAAGAACCACACTGCTTATTGCCCTCACCCTTGCCAGTAGTTTGCAACTAAATAATAGCATCCAAAGATGTCAGTAATAGCTTTTCACTGTGGGGATTACTCTAAAAATGAGCAAAGAAAACCTTCCCTTCACCACATAATTTCAAACACAAAAAGCAGAAGTCTAAGGGCATAAGCACAGGCAATTCTGAAATAAAACAATTTTTTATAACAGCTCCCTTACACACCTGTTCCAAAAAGTACTTGTTGGGCATTCCTCATTGTTCATGGCAGAACAGGAACATTTTGGGTTGAAGACAAGTGCTATCACCATGCTTTTGTTTTGCTTCACTGTGCAGAAAAGCAGCCCTCCACCTCAGCACCATTCTTCAGTTAGCTTTCTTCTGGTATGTCCACCTTAAATTCAGGATGACACTGACACCTCAGCTTTCTCAGTCAGTGAGCTCCAAAATGACAGCTCTCATTTTAATGACAGAAGTTTATAATTATGTGATAATTATCTGTGACTTGGGCTTCTGGGTGTTATCCTTACATAAAACAAAAGAAAATGCTGGTGAGCTCCTGAGTATACTGAAGCCAGAGGGTCTGATGGATTGATGGACTGAGGTGCACAGTTTGAGGTTCAAAATTTGGCCACAGCAACTCCAGGCAGTGCCACAGGCTGGGGGCAGAGTTTCTGGAAAGCTGCTCAGCAGAAAAGGACCTGGGGGTGTTGGTCAACAGCAGCTGGACATGAGCCAGCTGTGCCCAGGTGGCCAAGAGGGCCAATGGCATCCTGGCCTGTGCCAGCAATAGTGTGGCCACCAGGACCAGGGCAGGGATTGTCCCCCTGTACACGGTTCTGGTGAGATCATACCTCAAATGCTGTGTTCAGTTCAGGGCCTCTCATGACAAGAAAGACACTGAGGGGCTGGAGCATGTCCAGAGAAGGGCAGTGGGGCTGGGGAAGGGTCTGGAGCACAAGTCTGATGAGGAGCAGCTGAAGGAGCTGGGGGTGACTAGCCTGGAGAAGAGGAGGCTCAGAAAGGACCTCACTGCTTTCTACAACTACATGAAAAGAGCTTCTAGCCAGGTGGGGATTGATGTCTTTTCCCAGACAAGTGATAGGACAAAAGGACATAGACCCAAGCTGTGCCATAGGAGGTTTAGACATCAGGAAGAATTTGCTCTCGGAAGGAGCTGTGTCTTAGGCTGCCCAGGAAGTGGTGGAATCACCATCCCTGGAGGTGCTCCAGAAATGACCAGACACAGCACTTAGTGCTGTGTTCCAATTGACAAAGAGGTGATCTGTCCAAGATTGAACTTGATGATCTTGGAGGTCTTTTCCAACCTAAGTCATTTTGTGATTCTGTGACTTTCACCATCAGTATCAAAGGATCAGGATTTAAATCCATACTCTAGCCCAGCCTATAAACTTGGCTGGGCAAATTACTTAACGAACCATTTAGCAATTTATTGTTTTTAGGAGAGTTATTTATTTTCCCGTCTTTGTTTTCTCCTCTGATGGAGCACTCAGAGCTTTACAAACCATACCTAGCAAGTTTTGAAAGCACTTAGAGATGCTGAGAAACAGCACTCCACAGGTGCACGGCGTATTTATTTTTAACACTTGAGGCCAGCAGCCCTAGGAGCTGCAAAGCCATAGCTTGCAGAGTTGGGCTGCAGGTTCATTGGAAGTACGAATGGCTCACAAGTAGAAACTGTGACATGAACCTAGAAGTGGCACTGGGAGTGAGGTCATGAACCTGGTGGTGAAACCAGAAGAAATGTCCATCAGTTTTGCTAGCTCCAGAAGAGCCTAAAATAGCAGGCTTTGTGCTGATAAATATGTTTCCACTCAAGGCTGCAATGCAAAGTCCCACAGACCTGCTTTTCTGTTGAGCTCTCCCTCAAGAACAACAACAGAATGTTCTGCCTACGCCAGTGATCTACTCAATTAGATTTTACTTCAATATGTGTTAAGAGATTGGAACAAGATTTTAAACAAATGTTTACCCCCAAAAAGAGCCTTAACAGACTCAAACCTATATTTCCCAAGTGTATACATCATCCAAATAATAATAATAATAAAAAGTCTCTGGGACATACTGTGAATATCAGTTTGGCTACCAGCTTTACTGCATGGAAAACTTCCCAGCAGGTGGTTGTAATCCTTCTAGAAAGGAAAAGGGCTGGATCCGCAGTGCCTTGGGGTGTTAGGTGCCCATCTCTTATTGGATTTACACTGTGATAATCTAAGTACAAAACCATTGCTTCTTGGGTTACTTCATTAAAAAGCTGACATTTTGGTTTGTGAAGTCGTGTCTAATCTAAGAACTTGGCTTGTGTTTGGTTTATCAATGGTAAACAACTGTTGTCTTCAGCTTTTATAAAGCTTATTGGTTTTTCCTTTGTCCTAACAGTGTATTTAATTTTCCAGGAACATTATGTCCTGGAAAACATTTTTCAAAGGGCAATAATAAAAAAATAAAGAAATCCCCCTCCAAAGGGGGATTTTCATTTGTCACATAAAATTTATACCCACATAAGATTCATTCCTTAAAATAAGTACTGAAACCTCAGAGAAAGCCCTTGTTCAGGTCTGCAAAGGGGAAAAAGTGCCATGTAAATGGGAGTGGTTGTTCAGCAGAGCCTGAGCCCCACTGGTACCCTGAGAGAGCAGAGCAGCAGACCGGGGTTTTTACTGGCCTCTGTTGTGTCTGTTGAACTGTTGCTCCGTCTTTAGTGAAATCTCAAGCAACAGAAATCCTCTATTAAAACCACCTGCACAGCTTTGTCAGCCGAGCTCCGTGCTGTCAAATGACTTAGCTTCTTAAGCCAATACAAGTCATTAAGAAGAAGGTGAATTAGAGATTTAGACGTTGCCGATAGCGACTATCTCTGATCAATTGATATCTTCCTCTGATAGAGCGGCGCTCCCCGGCCCCTTCCCCGCCTCATCCCGCAGAGCCCCACCACTGGATCTAATTATGGTGAGGAACACCAGGCCCTCGGCAGCGCTGAAAGGCCATCAGTAGGCCTATCCATTAATAACTCTCCTGTGCGCTGTACATTGTAATTGTCAGACTGCAATTTACAGTAATCCTCCAATGCAAAAACTTAAATAGCTGCAGCTGATTTGAAATTCATACAACCAGTTGAAAGAGAGAAAAACAAGATGCACGGGTTAAAAGGCCAAATTGTGCAAGTGTGTGCGCTGAGTGACAGACATTTTAGTACTAGCCTGGGACCATATTTTAAAAGGTCACTGAAAACTTTTGGCTTGGGCCCTCTGACAAACAATGAACTTTCCATATATTTATTTGCCATCTCTTTGTTTTTACAGCAAGCAGAATAAATGAGTTAAATGACGTTGTGCGGGTCTGCACATTGTCAGCACAGGTTATAAGTCATTATTAAACTCCATCAAATCAGACCAAACCCGGTCTAGGCAATGAGACTAAAAGTTATTTGCATTCCTTCTGTCATAGAAAATCATATCCCCTTACCCAAGACTTTTGTTTCTTTATTAAATGCAGCCACAAGAGTATTTCAGGTCTGGCAATGTGAGCTCAGGAAAACCTACTCTGTATAACTCAGTGTAACAGCTTAGAACCGATTCCACTAAAATGTCCCAGTTGAGTGTATCTGGGCACTCAATCAAGACACACATATTACTTTTAAATAAGATTAGCCTTTATATTTTGCTGCTTAAGTTAAAACTTTTCATGTCATTCTCTCATTTTATGTAAACTCCAACATAATTCTGTTTTAGAGAATACTTCAAACAAATTAAAATCCTCAACTTGAATGTGTCTAGCAAAACTCGCCTAATGGCATAGCAAGCTGTTTGGTGACACTAAAACACTTTTAAATAAGATGAATTTTCCCTGCGTTGCCCTGGCTTTGTAATTACTGCTGCTGAACAGCAGACGCCTTTGGTTACAATGGCAAAAGCAGCGGCTTGTGCTCTGAAACTTATTTGACAAATAACTTACAAGTGACCTGCAACATCTGTTTAAAAAATCGTCCTTTCGTATCTGCCTCAAGTCGAGTTCAGCATCAATTATGAAATGCAAACATATCATCTGGGGCCAAGGGCAGCTTTTACACATTCACAAGGCACGGTGTGGGGAGGGGGTGGGCTGCAGGCGCCTTCCTTACGCCAGGCAAGGGGAAAGAAAATGTTTAAGGATCCATCTGAGCATCACGCTTGTAGCATCAGGCAAGTGGGAATCCAGGGACACTCAGCCACGGGCCTGATTGCAGTGGTGCTCGGCTCCTGGGCTCAGCAGGACATGAGCCATGGTGGGATGGGATTTGGAGAGGTCAGCAGTGATGACCAGGACTTTCAGGCACCTGGATACTGGCTGGAGCAGTAGGACCACAGAACCTCCAGAACCCAGCCATGAGCTTTGCTCATCTGGAAGGTGATGCAATGACTATGGAGGTGTGTAAGCCACGTCACCCCCTCTGGAGCTGGAAACACCTACTCAGCAAGCAAAGGACTCCACACTCCAAAGAACACCAGCAAAAGGCTTTCATAAAACTAATGACAGCCTGGTTTACCCTCACAAAATCCTATAGTGATGGAGATGATGCTCTTTAGTCTCTAAAGCTCTCCTCAACCCTAATTCTCAACAGGTACGTACTGTGCTGCTTGGCACAACATCCACTCAGGCTGAGATTTAGCTCATGGTACAAAAGCAGATGGAAGAGTGAAATAGAGCACTTCTCTCTTCTTCAGAGATTGGAAAAATTTTTTCAAGTTCTTATAAGTCTTTTTATGTGGAAGTCAGTAAAAAATAAAAATAAGAAATTCTGTCTGTATGTAATCCCGAATTACATTATTTTGGATCTGATTTAAAGGCTATACTACAGGGTTTGATTCAAATAACATGTGCAGCACAGATATCCCTTCACATCAATAAATATAAATAGTTTAACTATTGAATATAAACTTTTAGAGAACTATTTCATTATTGCAATCAAAATAGTCTGCTTCTAACTTATGTAGAAGCACATGTAAAATACAGGTTGAACAATACTGAAAATATTGATTTCTGCAGCTTTAAAAGATCTTTGTTTGTAAGACATCAAAGGCAGATCTAAAAGTTTACTTGTACAGGTCTCTTTTTTCTGCTGCTTTTTTCATTTACCTTCTTACACATGAACTTAGTCAGCAACCAAGCTCAACCATCAAGTGATAACATTTCTGCAGCTAATTGTAGCATATTGGAGTCTAGTAAGGAATATTATTAAACTGTCCTATAACTCACGTTTTGTGTGAAAAACTGGGACTTGAAAAACACCTGCCCAAACAATTCATAAACACACAGCACAGCAAATACCTATGGTAATTCACTGGATTTACAACCATCATATTATATTAAACATACAGTATCAAAATTTATCACCTATTACACAGATTCCTGTTTTAATAATATCTTGTTCTTGTACAATTGCACCTTCTCTCCCAAAGGGTCCCAAAGCACTTTAAAATCATTCATACAGGAATTGCTTCATCCACTGTGGAAATACAGCTGCCCCAGGGGTGGAGCAGGGGTTAGGGGAGCAGAGGAACTGTGCACATTGTGCACAGCCATTATAACACTGACAGACAAGGGAGATGCTTGGGGACGGGGAGCAGAGAAAACGATACCCAGTCTCGGGAGCATCGTACAAAAAGCACACTCCCAGTTGCAGGTGAGGGAGGTGCACAGGCAGCTGTGGCAGAACTTAGCACAATTTGGAGCATTCTCACCCTAACCATCACTGGTAAGCAATCCTAGCATCACTGCAGGGCCAGCCTGCAGCTCCAGCCTCAGGCAGCAGGTCACAGACAGGGAAGAGCTTCCCCTGGGGCAGCTCTGGCTGGTGAGGGAGCTGAGCTGAAGGCTCAAAGGCTCTGTCTCAGTACATGACACTGCAGTGCCCAGATTCCCCAGAGAGAACCCCAGCTGTGTTCCTAGGAAACCACAGGAAAATGGGAGAGCACTGATAGATATCTCTGTGGTGGGCAACTGGATGAAATTATACAAAAATAATGCAATATTAGAACAGATCAGGAAATGCATGGATTTTTGCTAGGCTGTTCATCCATTTAGAACTTGACTGTCAAAGACTGCTAAAATATGTTTGTACTCCTCAGCTGGCTTCAGCTGAAGCTTCATCTCCTTCACATCTGCCATAATTGCCAAAGTAGTCTCTTGTGCCTTCATGTCAGCCCCAAATCTCTCCAGCTTACTCCCATTCAGGGCCTTCTCTGACCCTCTTTGATCGAGGCAAGGAATCAACTTCTGAATTGTTAGATTTAGCTTTACAAGGAAACCAAGTGAGAAGCTTAAAACTGGCCTCTGAAAATGGATTTACTCCTGCCTACTAGACTATTCTGGTTCTGCCTGTTGGCACCACTGCCCAGCTCTTCCCCACAATGCTCACCCCTTTCTGGAGGTGCTGGTTACCGAGGTCTATTTCCTTTCCTCTGAGTATTTGAAGTGTCTCTGAATCTTGGCATTTCTTCCAGCCTATTTTCAGACTACACCTTTCTCTATTTGTTGATACATTTCAGGTGCAGGTCCCCCATCACTCCTTGCCTCAGTCACTGCAGTTTCTGGGATTTCCTGACACACATCAACATACTGTATCCTATAGAAAATGCAGCTGCTGTATATCTAGCATAGACTAAGTACTCATGTCTAATTTAGCTCCTACAGCCTATGTGCAATAAGGCTCCGCTGCCATTTATTTAGCTGCTGCATTAAGTAACCCTTCACCTTAGCTAATCTGCTGAAAAAACAGTATCACCTTACATGAAACCTTCCACAGAGGTTGCTGTACGGTTATTTTACACTAAATTCAGCAGCTTGCAATTAAATGTTGATTAAAATAAGGATTTCTCTCTCAACGTGCATGCACAAGGATGTGTTTTTCATTCCGCCCTGCAAGGTGGATGGGGAAGATTTCACTTGCTTTCCTCTGCCTTGCTGTACCTGCTGAGAAGAGTGGCATTCTTTGGGAATTCAGCCCTCTGTGGCAGGCAGTATATTCCTTCTCTGTGCAGGAAAACTCTTCTAGCTGACAGATTCCACAGAAAGAGCAACTTTTTAAAGCCCAACAAAGGCATTTGGTCCAGCAAAAAATGGTTACTAAACCTTAGACATATCCCTTCCCATCTCCACCACAAACAATTTCAACACCATTGTTGAGGCAGTCTCAGGAACTTTTGCCCTTGTTCCATGTGAAGTTTTTGCTGGCACAGCCCTGCACAACAGCCAGTTGGCCAGACTGGGAGCACAGCTGCCTATGCCATGCTTGTTTGTATAATGAGATCTCTTTTGCCTAGAGCACATGCACTATGTAAAGCTGGGAAAAAGGTGATGAGTGTTGCTGGAGGGAACATAATGCCCTGCTATTCCAGCTAGAATCACCCTGAAAGCAATAATTTCTTAACTTGAAATTGGTGCTGCAAAATAGCATAAATTGATATAGGTGTGTGAGAATAGGACAGATCTTAGAATAGGCAGAGAAGTTGTGGATGCCTAGTCCCTGGAAGTGCTGAAGGCCAGTCTGGATTGAGCTTTGAGCAAACTGGCCCAGTGAAAGGCATCCCTGACCATTGTGGGGCAGGGTGGAACTACACTCTAAGATCCCTTTCATTCAAAACCATTCTGTGACTCTCTAAACTTAACAAACACCTGAGGCTCTACTGAATTCAGGGAAGGTTCCATTCAGACACTTTAGACAGACAGGTCTTGTCTAAAGTCAGGTAGTGACTGGAGAATGAATACACAGAAATAAAAATAACCAATCTAAGTGGCTGCAGTATAAGAAGATGGAAGCAGATCTTTGTGCTCAACAAGATGTGTTTGCTGCTTTTTTTCTAATGATGGTAGTGAGACAGGCAACACACACAAACTGCACTGCTCTTCTCTCCATGTTGCTGTATAGATGAGAAACTAAGTAAAGTTAAGAGCCTTACCTAAATGTGATGTGAAAGTACCACTCAAGTACTTCTGTGAGAATTGCTTTTTTAAAAGAATTATATAGTTTAGGACTGGACTGGTGATCCTGCCTTCTCCTCATGGAACTCAATGCCTCAGTTAAGTACTTAGCACCAGTTTATTACAAATACTGGAAGAGCTGCAGCAGTTCATCTTCCCTGCTTCAGGCCAAGTGGCTGTAAAGAGAGGATCATCCTCACCTTGGCAAGAGATGAGTGATCCTGGAATAACAGGTGATTCCCTGGCCCATGCTGCACTCTGATGAAATCTTCTTTTCTCCTTGTTCCATCACTTTCCCTGGAAGAACACTTCCAGCTTCAGGCTACATGTCATCAGCTGAGTACCATCCCGAAGTTAGGGAGGAAGGGACCTCTTTCTCATTCAACTCACCTCCTTTTGAAAGGGTGATCTCTGGGCAGGAAAACCAAGTGGTGCCCTGCAGCTCCACTGACAGCAGAGAAATGGGTGGGAGTAAGCCCCAGTGCTGTCTGCAGAGGGCACACCTGAAGGAGAATCATCATAGAATCATTGAGTTTTTTTGGCTAAAAAAGATCTAAGATCATTACGTCCAACCATTAACCCAGCACCACTGTGTTCACCACAAAACCATGTCCCCAAGTGCCACATCCACATGCCTTTTGAACACTTCCAGCATGGTGATTCTATCAGTTCCCTGAGCAGCCTGCTCCAGTGCCTGACCACTCTTTCAGTAAAGAAATTTTTCCTAAGATCCAACAACCCGCACAAGTCAAGGCCATATCCTCTAGTCCTGTCACTTGGGAGAGGAGACTGGGTTATCTCAGAAGTAGGCAACTAGTGAATGTGGCGCATTTTATTTAAAAGCCTGAAAAAATAGAAGCAGAACAGCAGAGGCTGCCTTTGCACAATCCCAAAAGGTGTTTCTCACCTTTTGCTTGACATCTGGAATTTACACTTATGATGTCTGAAGGACTTTTGTGTTAAATTCAAATACGCACAAGTTACAGACCTCAAGTGGATGTCTTCTCAGTGACTTCAGTGAGAGCCAGACAGGAACTTAGAACTACAGGAAATTTTCAAGCTAACAGAAGAAAATTACTTCAATTTAAAAGCTAGCATGAGATTTCCAATAAAATACAAATAAAAAGTAATGTTAAAAATATAGCATAAGCCAGGTAAGTGAAGATGGTTAAGTGCAAAGTAAATGATATTGTTCCCATAAAACTGGGAAGGTTCTTAGTTATTTTCCTCACCAAAATGAAATTATTGTTCACGTTCTAAAATAAGAAAAGACCTAATTGCTGCTATGAGGAAAATAAAATGTGCTTACGTGGCAGTACTGCCTGTGTCCACTGACATGGAGATTTCCTCTAAGGAACAGATCCTGCACCTGGACTCTGACAGCAGTGTTAAGGGAAGCCCATACATACACCAAACCCATTCCTCTGTTTCTGGATCTGAAGTTATGATTAGCTTTGTTACTGCCTCTTTTCAGGACATGCATTGTCCAAAACTAACTCCCCTCAGTTTTCAAACTCCTTTGTTTTTTGTAAGATTTTACTTGAGAGTAAACAGCTAACCAAATACATCTTATTTCAACAGATGCAATCACGAAACACGTTTTTTCTTGTAATAAGGAGATGAGAAACCAGTACATGTAGGCTCTTCCTCAGATAGACAGGTGTGTTCTCCCTTCAATTCCTATAGGGTGAGCACTGAGGATTGTCAGAAGGACAAACAGCAGAGCTTTAAACCAGCATTGAAGGGGGAAAGAGGCAAAACCAGGCTCAGCAGTGGTGAGTGATGGGATGATGTACCAGAACTTGAGGAAACAAGCAGAAATGGGATCTCTCAATCTGCTTCACCAGGCATTGGCTGAACTGCATGACACCTGAAATGTTTCTACACTAATGCACACACCATGAGGAGCAAACGAGGAACTCAAGGCTTTGGCATAGTCCCAGAGATTTGACATCACTGGCATAAGTGAAAACTGGTGGGATGAGTCCTGAGACAGGAATTGCCCTGTTGGAGAGTTTCAGGCTCTTCAGAAGGAGCAGGCAGGGGGTGGTACTGTAGGTAATAGAAGGGGTAGAATGTATGGAGATCACACCTGGCAATGGCACAGTTGAGAGCCTCTGGGTAAGAATCAAGAAGCAAACGAATACTGTGGATGTCATTGTGGGAGTCTCTACTGGACCTCCAAGCCAGGATGATGGCAATGACAAATTATTCTTTGAGGAACAGTATCATTTCCAAGGCAACTTCCCTTGTCCTTACGGGAACTTCAACTTGCCAGGAATCAACTGGGAGCATCACACGGCTGGTACAACCCAGACCAGAATATCCCTAAAAAACCTGGATGACTTTATGAAAACAGGTCCTAAGTGAGCCAACTCAGAAAGATGCCCTTCTTGATTTGCTACTTGTCAGCAAAGAGGATTTCATAAGCCAAGTGGAGAGATTGGTGATCACAAAGTGATCAAGTTTAAAATCTCTGGTGACATGAGGAAAACCACCAGCAAAACCTCAACTCTAAATTTCAGGATACTTGCATTACTAGTAAGTAAAGTCTCCTGGGACAATGTTTTTGCAGGTGCTGGGGTCCATCAGTACTGGTCACTTCTTAAACATCAACTCCTCATCAAAAGTTTTCTGATTTGACTCACTTGCTAAAACTGGGGAGGTGGGGGCTGTGTTGTCATCCTGACTAGCCCTACACACTGGAGGGCTTTACTCTTAAAGGCCCCTTTTCCAAATCCCAGAAAAAGCTAACATCATGCCTACCAGCAGCCTAGCAGGCTTTTCTCTGTAACTTAAGACAAAACATGTAGTAAAAGATGCTCAGTGCAGATGCCAAATAAGTGACTGCTATATTGTGAAGTTTTCAGAAAGGAAGACTTCTGATCTTTGTCTGGCAGGTCTGAGTGGTCTCCATAAAAGATACATGACACTACTGTGCCAGTCAGAACATTCTACAAATACACTGCCAATATTCAGGATGAGCCAAATACTAACAGGAAATAAACAGAAAAACAATGAAATTGATGTTATTAATGCTGAGACTATTAGCTCATACTAACATATTATTCTTAAAACATGTGCCAGTCATGCAAACCCATGTTCCAGAACCCTTGTGCTCTGGGGCCTCCCAGCTACAAGACATTTTGCAGGTATAATGGTCAACAGAGAGATCAAATTGTAGCACATACACCATCATTTTTAACCTGAGTGTCCCTTAAGAGTCTTCACATAGCTCTGAAGACAGTTCATTCATCAGAGGAAGGAGACAAGCAGACTTGCCTTTAAACAAGGTGAAGAAATATTGTTTTCACAAATGTTTTCACAATTTTTAAAAAATTCAGATTGAACTGCAATTTTTTTGTAAACTCTAGAAGATTTATGGAGATATTACAGGAATTAAAAAAAAAAGGCAAGACAACAATACAAGGTGAACAGACCATAACTTTATTGGAGATATACTCAGCTACAATTATTACAAAAAACTATTAAAGGTAATTGTGATCCATAAGGTGCAGATTGCAAACTTCTGCAGCATGATTACAGTATGAATGAATTACATTTTATGTCCCTTAAAGACAGCTGCAGCATGTGATGGTAAATATTTTATTGTCCATCAAATTATATTTGTTATTCTTTCTACTTGATTTTAACCATCTTTTCAGTCACACTATTTACAATAAAAATGCCTGCAATTTCCAATTATTGTTCACAAACATTTTTCTCCCCAACTTGCTGCTGCAGTAAATTCTGAGTGCATCTACAAAGCAATTAAAGTAGTCTGTGGTTGCCATTCAAATAAAAGAGGGGAAAACCCCAAAGACTTTATTGGATGAAAATAATTTTTAAGAATTGTAGTTAGCTTTGATAGAAGTTAATTTTAACTGCTAGTGGAGTATACTACAATGACCTCTAGATATTTGCTAACATAATTCATATTGAGTTACAGCTGATATTTAGATTACGTTTGATGGTCATGAACTGTAGTGTTTAAAGTTTAAAATCTAATATGAAAGTAAAGAAATTAACTTTCTGAATATAAGAGCAACTGAAAAAGGATCAATGTCAGTAATTAAGTACCGAAAATCAAAATGCTTCTTGCTTCATTCATATAAAAAAATACAGAGCTTTCCATGAGAATGTGTTCATGGGGAACCCCATCCAAAACAAACCCAGAATACTGTCAGAATCAAGTGCAGTGTCACAGCAGACCACAATGCTATTTGTCATTTTTGGATTGTGTGTGCTGCTTTGACTGGGATACAAAGAATTCATTTTCTGTACAGATAAATGCATAGAATATGTAGCATATGTTATGTCATATGCAGTAACATAAACCCCCCACATTTTCCAGTTGATGGTTCTGTATCTGCTCACAAGGAGGAAAAATGAAACTCTGCGACATACATACAAGCACAAGATCTTCAGGTATGTAAATGAATGCAGTTTCATTGACTAATATGATATATCATCAATTTGCACCAGCTGAGGATCCAGCACCCCATCCCTAGGCCATCACTATATTCCTTCCCAGCACCAAAACTCGTTCTTGTTCAAGTTCTGTACTCGGAAGTTGCAACATACTACTGTGTAATGAGACTTTTAAATAGTAGGCTTTTTTTTGTATGGACTTAAGCAGCATCATGCTGAACAAACACTTCAGAAGTCACTACTGGGCACTCAATATTCAGACTGGACAGATTTAGTTGAGGTTGACCAAATTACTAGGGGCTGGCTTCTCCCAAAAAAGACATTATATGTGTAAAATGTTGGTTTGTTCAGAGATAATTACTGGAGTGTCAGTCAGAGGTCATTCTAATTTTAATTACTTCACATAACAGTAAAATGATGTAGTAGAAAAATAATAGCTTAAAATACAATCAAGAGTTGTTACACATCTTTGTTGTATTTTTCCATGTACAGTAAAAATGCCACAGACGTTACAAATGACCTATTTAAGTTGTGCAAGTAAATGACACATTGCAGGCATTAAAAACTATCTTTTTCAAAGTCATTAAATCAGAACAGCAGCAAGGCCAAACCACATTTTTCCTCTCTGTTAAGCATTTTTTCCTTGAAATGAGGTAAAGCATGGTACCAAGTGCAATGCTTATTTGTGCTACATGAACAGAACAGCGCAAAAAAAAGCCATAAAAACAAAAACGCAGCATAGTTAGGAGGACTGTTTAAAGTACAGTATAACAGGACTTAGATAAAAAACCCCAAGGTTCATGCCAACTAACCCCCACACTATTTATGACGAGCCTGTGTGGTTGCTTTTGAAGATGGGCTGCTCACACTTGTGCTTATAGCATGTCAAGTGATTTCTGTCCCAACCTTCAAATGATCAGATTTAGGTCTTTAATAGCATACACTGTCCAGTATCAAAATCTTATCAACTGTAGGGTAAAACACACAGATGTATAACATGGAAACTAATATGGATTTTCTGCCTCAAAGGATAAATGTATTTCAATGAGGTCACACTGGAAAAAATCACGGCATTTAGAACACATTTAAAAATGCATCAGCAGCAGAAACTACTTTATAATCAGCCACTACACATTTCGGATGTCCAATTCATACGCTTTATCTAGTAACAAAGTCATCATTAAACTGTTCTGAAACACAGACTAGGTTCAGCTGATTTTGTCTGCACCCAAACGCTCCATAACCACTTCACTGCTAACAACTATCTGAAACCCCTGAGAATCTATAACCTTGTAACAATCAGTAAGAATTTTAAGCATTCAAAAAATAACTGAAATTTTAGCTTTTCATAATGTAATTAAAACTACTTAAGACTTTCTAGATGGTCTGATTTCATCTGCTGATTGATGTCTGGCCAGAAACAGAATTGTTGACATCAGTAATCATGTATTTTCACTACAAAACTTCAGTTCTACCACAAAGAGCAAGCTCTAGCTTAAATCAGTGACCTTATTTTTAGTTTTTTAAACAGTTAATGCAAAGCAATTTACATTTGAGAATTTGGACTGCATGTTTTTATTGTTCCGTATCACCATATCATCTCCACTTGTAGTTCTTATACCTCCTTTCATGACTGAAGTACCAAACAAATACTAGACTTTTTTATAAGCTAGTATTTTAATTCTTGGTTTGACTCCTATAACAAGCAGCTTTCAAATACAAGAAAAATCCTTTTCACAGGCTGAAAAGTGACTGAGATAGCAAATATATGAATTTTTGAAAACTGTATTTCAGAAAAGCTTAATGTCTGCCCCTTGTCACTAAGGCATTTATTTCGTTTTTTTTGTTAAGAAAGCAAGAGCTGACAGTTTTTGTTTTATTTTAGTGTGCATTTGTGAGGAAAGAAATAGGGTTTAAAAGCAGGAAATACAGTATTTGTTTGTAATTTAGTTCATAAGACACAGCATCAAGTTCAAACTATTGTGCTGGAAAACGTTAAAACACCTTGCTCTGCTTTCTCAAACTTCAAGCATAATTAACAGGGCAAAATTGCAGCAAACCTCTACTGATACTGGTGGGAATACAAGACCCACAGCTTTTTTTAAAAGGTAAATTAAGAGGTATTATAGTTACAGTGCAAAAAATTAAAATTTCAAGCATAATATATAAACATAGCACCAAAACAGAAAAAAACCCAATGCATGCAAAAATAAAAAGGAAAAGAAGAGAAAAAAAGAACTGAGGTATTTAAGTGAAGAGTGCCTACAAAACTCTAATTAAAGAAGTATAGGCAAAGCCTAAAATATACAAGTATGATTTCCCCCCACGCTCCCAGTAGACCAAAACACCAATGAGCTAGTTTCTCTAAATTAAGGACCTAAATCACAGATGTATCAAAAGTACGGCAGTTATATCTCAAACATCAACTTTCATGTTATTTAACAGCACAGCTTTGGTAGATGAAATATGCATGCAACTCTGAAAAGTACAGTAAGAAATTTACGTGGAAATATCTCTAAGTGTAAAGGTGCTCTGTTTGTTAAATACGTAACCAATTGACTATAAAATCTGCAGCATATCTTAGGTGTGATATGTCTAAGGTTATTTTGTTAGTGACAGTTTGCACTGTGCAATTATTTGTTGCTGTTTCCAGTATTGGAACTATCTAGCTTGCAGGTTTGTGTAAAATTGGAATTTTAGCCAAAGACCATATTTCGTTTATGGTATAAAAAAAACTGTAGACTAACCACCTCCTCAGAATTGTTAAAAATAACCTAATTACATATATATGAATATAATTTCTATTATAATCCTGTAATAAGTCACAGCTATAGTAATGAGTTGTACTGTAAATATAGAGCTGTATCATTGTAAAATGCATAAGAAAATGAAGGGAATGTAAAACAGTTTGTTCCAAAAAAGATCAGAAATTAAAGATTCTTAATGAGGGTTTATTTATTTTTAAGGCAAGAACCTTTTTTTTTATGCAAGACTGTGTGGCATAAGGAAACCGAAGTTTCACTCTACCAGTATGCCAGCCATTTCAATTAAAATCTGTCCCTAACAAATAAGTGCAATAATGATTGGGAATGCCATCTTAATGTAAAAAGATGACAGAGAGAAAAAAAAAATTAAAAGGAGAATACTGGCACACTTAATCTTTCTTATACCCAATCATCCAGTACAGTTTATCAACTGCTTTATGACTGGCACTAGTGCACAGATTGAAGAATTCCAAGATTACTATATATATAAATCTAGCAACTGCATTAGGCATAAGCTCCCTGGCCTTCTAATACTAAGCAAAGCTGTACTGACAAGAAAAGTAAACCAAAAAGACCTGACAACAATTATTCTGAACACTTGCTAAATGTCATCATTAAAGCACTCTCGTGATTAAACAAAGCAGAAGTGAGGAAAGAAGACAAGATTGTGTTTGCGCAAAAAACTATAACTACAATTAGTTCCAAAATTTTATACATGTTAAATGTTTTGTTATCTATTCTGTTATCAAACAAACTTTAAATTCTGTCTTCCAATTTGTTCCTCTCAACATCAACATTTTTTAAAAATTTGCTTTATTTGTATGTTATTTTTTTCCCCATTTCATTTACTTTTAAGAGGAGTCTCAGCTGTTTGGGACCTGAGGTTGATTTGCTTTGAGGCTTCGTAGTG
Organism: Muscicapa striata striata; assembly: GCA_030060385.1. Lineage (NCBI taxonomy): Eukaryota > Metazoa > Chordata > Aves > Passeriformes > Muscicapidae > Muscicapa > Muscicapa striata. The sequence goes on along the minus strand of JAREIS010000007.1, from coordinate 703,948 downwards.
CTCTTCTCGCTGCTGCAGATTTGGCAATCCTGTAGCTTCTGCCAACACCTTTAAACTTTCCCTTTCCTACAACTTCCACTGTAACTCTGACCTTTCCATCGTAAGTTCTTTCTGCAGGACTGCAAAAATATACACAAGAGTTACTTACTGCCAAGGCAAGGTAATGTGAAATAAGAGCTTACATTCTTTTTTCTACAGAAGTTAAAGCAGTAAAATTAAACAGAAATCATTACATTTCTCAGAAAGCTATGCAAGGAAAAAAAAAAAATCAAGAACAGTGAACACAATAATGATTAGGTTAGCTGCTTAGTGCAAAAGAAATTACAAGTACTTTGTGACATATAAAAATTCTGTAATTCATGAAGCACAGTTTAGAAACACTTTCTGTCAGTGTGTATGGAAGAAAGCATATTTTTACCTAAATTTGGCTGTCTCTGGCTCCATTTCCAGCAGTTCTCGCACTGGGGAACGGGGCACATTAGCAGAAAATTTTTCTATTTGAAAGAAAAAGTGAAAAACAAAAATTAGTTTTGTTGTTTTCCTAGCAGATGGCACTTAATTATTAGTAATTTTCTGAAAGCTGGCAATACCTATTAGTGGCCTCATCATTGGATAGTACACTTGCCACACCATTTCCAAAGACATTCCACTATCCATATAAATGGCACCAGCAAGGGACTCAAATATATCCCCCATGGCCTTTGGTACTTCAATGTCTTCCTCTTTTTCTTCATCTTCTTCAGATCTTCTGAGCTGTTGGCAATTAAAAAAGACAAGGGTGGGGAGACAGAAGGGGAGGGGAAAAAAGAGAAAACGATTGCTTCACTTGCAGTAAAACAAAAGATCTTCAGAAATGTAAACTCGTTTACATCCTACATCCTGTGATGCTTCCTTTAAGTTTTCAATTGACAGCTTTCCACAGCAAAACTGTTGTTCTATTCCCCAGTGAAACCAAGGTGCTGGTTATATAATTTTTCAAATATGGAAAAAAATCCCAAACAGCATTGTGTACAGGGAACTTTTATATTTTGTGAATTCCTTCTGTGGTAAGTCTGTAGGATTTCATCATGGATCTGTTCTCCCCAGTTAGAACCAGACTTTTAGCAGTTAATACTAGAAAGCTACCTATAACAAAGGAAGAGTTCACACATTATATATCTCCCAAAAAGAGACTTTTAAAATCTCTTAAGTCGAGTCTCTAGATGAAAGTTGCATGTACCTCTCCTTACTCTACTTACCCCTGAAGACAAGCATGAAACAAGCACTTGTAAGGTAAGACATTAATAACTGAAAAACATCACCACCAGGCTGAGCTAACAGACACATTTAGGTGTTTAAGTCCAGCAGGCAGTGTATTCTTCTATGCTACCAATTTAAGACAATGATCTATTCTCATTATCAAAAATAAACACTCAGTATACATCTTAAAGGTCTTGAGCTAATCTAATCCTTTACTAAAATACTTTAAACATGTAATATGCATTTGCCTAACAACAAACAAAACTTCCTAACTTGAAAACAAAGATTTTGCCCATTATGCTACTCAACCTGAAGAGAAATAAGTTTCTGCCAGTCTTCTCCCCCAGCAGCTACCCTCTCACTCCATTTGGAGTTAAAATCCAATTCAGTCCTCTTAAGAGTTATGATAATACTTCATAAATGTGTTCCACCCAATATTTCTACCTGAAGTAAATCACACAAGTAGTCAGACCTGACACATACAGCAATACAAATGGGAATTCTGACGTTAAAAACCAAGTTCAACTGTTTTGAATAGGGTATTTCATACCAAGTGTAAACTGAAGCACTTTTGCATTATACTGAAATAACAGAAGAGAGAAACTAAGAGCTGTAAGGCAAGGGACAGATGTTTCATGAGTGAGATTTGAAAAAACAGAAAAGCAGATGACGTGGAGACACACATGGAAACCAGTCTAGCTGGCTTGAACTGCAGAAACAAAGACTCTTACATTAAATGATGAAATAGGAGTTTCAGTAATTCAGTGCCAGACCAAGATAGGGAGCAGGCATAGGGAGAGTGAAACAAGGATTTTATTTGAAACAGCTATCACACAATTTGGTTGCAACTTTGGTGAAAGTTTCTTTTTGCATACTTGCAATAGCTGAACAAAGCAAAAAACAACACTGTAAGCTCTGAAAACAAGCTCCTAGCCTTTTCACTCATATTTTGGAGAAAACGAGAGAGGAGTTTAATTCTCTAAGGTAATTTATATTACCTAAACTTCAGTGACAAATTTCTTATTCAACGTTTAATAAATTTTTCCCTTAAAACACAGTTTTCACTCTGCAACAGAGTGCAAGGGCTGTGAACACATATGACTGAAATATTTTCACTCCTTTAGTTTTCAATTTTTTATCAGGAAAAAAAAATACTAAATACAAAATAACATGCTTATTTAGTACTGGCACGTTGTCAGACAGAGTATTTTTTAAGAGACTGGTCAGTTTTTCAGAAGACAAATTATTAAAGTAATCTTCTGGGTAACACTTTTAAGAAGGATAATGAGAAGTCCATCTCTTCCAGATACTGATTACAACTCGACTCATAAGGTCCTCCCTCTCACAGTCTTCCTAACAAGCTTATGTAAATAAATTACTTTTACCACATTCTCCAAAAAAGAGAGGTTCATTATCATCAGTTTTCCTACACAGCACAAAATATGACCTGTGTTTGCAGGTCTTCAGTGAAACTATTTTTCAAGTGGCCCACTTGAAAGAGGAATATAAATTTTCCCTGGCTAGCAGAATGCCTTTAGCAGTATGTCAGACTTACTTGAGTATAGGGCAGTATCATCTCCTCAGTAGAAACAATAAGAAAAAACTCAGAAATCTCTTGTCATGGTAGCTTTGTTCACGGTGTTGTATGGATACACTATCCTGAGTCAGCACTATGTGATTTAGTAACTTCACCACAATTCTACGTTGTAGTAGTGTTTCCTATCAAGTGGTGAAAGCAGCAAGCTAAGTGTGTCCCACATTGCTCTAACAACTCAAGAGCAAAACTAAACTAAAATCAAGTGCCACAGAAAAACCTAGAGGCAAATGGCTTTCAAATCAATTAATTTTGGTAAATTCTAATTGATTTTATACTTTCTGAAGGCTGTATTTTACGTCACATATTACATCCTTTTATTACTGGGAGCCTGCTTCTTTGGCTGCTGTGTGCATAAAACATTACAAAAATGCTAAGAAATCCAGTGACATGCTTCAAATCAGATACTGAACATATTTCTTCTACTTCCACTAACCTCAGAATCCATTCCTTGCATTTCATTCTTTTCCATTTGAAACTGCACAAAGTCATCAATAACATGAAACAGTTCAGGAGAGACAGCTTTGAAGTACTTGTGGTAGTCATACTTTACAGCTAATGATGCAAAAATGGTATTATTGACTAGAGCAGATCGTAGGTCAGTAAGAACTCCTGGAGAGTGTTGCCGTGGGTCTTCATAAAGGTGCTTGGTTATGAGGTAGTCCAAAATTGCATCTCCCAGGAATTCTAAGCGCTGGTAACAATCTTAAAGCATTGGAAATAAAAGAATGTACAACACCACAATTAAGTTTAACACACACATTCTTTCCAGGCTTTCTGGATAAGAAGTTTGGTACAGTGCCATGTAAATTCCACAAACTAACCAATGCTCAGAGAAGACAATCTGCCTTTTAAAAGAAGTATCCCTGTGTTTAAAAAGATTGCTAATGAAATGCTAAAAAAGAGAAATCAGGAAAGCCAGGGGCTATATCTAATAATAAAGTTAATTTTGAACAAAATATTAATTAGGCAGCTAGAAAAACAGCTATGTTTATAATCAATTAATGTTTTTACTCAAGATCTTCATGTGCTGAGAAATATCAAAAGGTAAATTTAAGAGATTCTGCCAGGCTGATCTGAGAACTCTAACAGTTAAAACAATAAAAAAAAATTATAAAGTAAGAACAACTAATAGAAAAATCAATGTATTAAGAGCAGGGGAACACAAAATCTGAGTTTTTTGTCTGATTTGCGTTAAGACACCTTCAACAAAGATCCCTATATAGGATATGTCTTTTAAACTGGAAATTAAAATTGTCAAGCCTTTGCTTTTTTGACAATTGACAGGGGCCATGGGAACAGAGAGCTAAGAACATCTATCTTTAGAACACAAACAAAAGCAAAAACCCTCTTGAATGCAAACACAGGTAGGTAGGTTGAGAAAGAAGACAAACTACTAAAGAAGTTCCATGAGAGTGAACTGACTAGCATTAAGTTGCTTTTATGGCAACTGAATCTAAGACACCGCCAGATCTCAACTGTTAGCTACTCCTTAAAGAGAAAAAGTCACAGGCAACAGATATTCACAGTTGTCTCACTTGGTAAAGAGAAAATGAAATAAAAAGTTTTCCTACAGTTTCAACAATGTAATTTTAGCCAGACACTATGCCTCAAGGTTTCTGGTAGTGTGTATATATATTTATATATGTCTAAAAATGAAGGAATCACTTACTTTCAATACATTTTGTAAAATATTTGTAAAAAGTAAATACATATGTGGGTAATATCCCCTACAACGAAAAACCAAAGGAGCACTTCTGTGTTTTGTCAAAACCGTTTCTCAATGTAGTAGCATTTCAAAATTACTTATTTCTTTAATGGAAGTAGAGCTTTATCACTCCTTGGAACAAGGGCCTAATTCACTATGGGGAAAAATTCAGACTGCTGACTGCAAAGACATTCACCAATCACTAAAAACAGGGCTGGAATTTTACCATGGTTTGCTTTTGATTGCATATTACTGTAGAAAAATATGCACGTTTTAGAATGAATAAATATTACATTAATTAATATAAGCAAGAGCAATTAAAGATCAGAGAAATATGAGATCGTGGTACAGAAACATTAAATGTTAATCTGAAACCAATATTTAGTCTGATTTAGTCAATTACTTCAAACTTTGGTTTTAAATATTTACTCAATAAAATGCCTAGACTTAAATCGAGACTTTGAATTCACAGCTTCAAAAACTCCAATAGATTATTCAGCTAATAAACGCTGTAGTCTACAGTTCATATTCAGAAGTACAAAGTGTAATTCTTGGGATTCAATTACAGGACAAATCTGGTAAATATATTTGGAAAATATGACTGTTATTTCCTGAAGTACATGGCAATTTTCCAGAGTTCTACAAGAACTTATTTCCATTAAATGAGGATCTAATGTCAGTCATACACAGCTAGCGATAGAGTATTTATCACTGATGCTGTTTCTCAAAACTTGGTGAGGCCTCAGTAAATATACTTTATCTGCATCAAGTAAAAATATGAATAACCACTGAGATAACAGATTGACCAAGTATCCCCCTCTAAACAGTGAGCAAAATAATATTTTTTAAGGTAATGTATTCCAAGACTATTGTAACATGCGAGGTCTAAAAAAGTGTATATATGGGAACACAAGATACTACTTCTCTTGCCTTGGCAATATTGAGAAAAACTATAGAGCTTTTTGAAAACAACTTACCAGTAATGGTATTATAATGGTAAGAGGCATGAGTAAATGCCTGAAGAAGATAAGCCTTGTTCTTAAAACTGTAATTTATTTTCTTCTCAAAGTTTTCAAAACCAGAAATAAGGTGATTTAGGGTTTTTTCAGCATCTGGGTGATCAAACATACACCTTGGTGGAATCTTCAAACAGCCATACTCCAGGTCTTTACACAGAGAAGGCTCTGAATTAGCTACAGAAGCAGAAACAGAATTTGGTGAAAGATTTTTCTCCTCACTGTTACAGTTCTCTCTGGTAGCACACAGAGTGCCTTCCCAATCAGTCTTTTTAATTACAGGGAGCACCTTCAGCCCCAATGAACACAGGAAAAGCTGAGCAGCTCTTTCACCACAGCTGGTCAGATAGCAGCCCAACAGGGCTTCCACACAGTCTGCAATGCTCTTGTCAGCAATACACTGCTCTGTATGCAAGTCATAGGAGATCGACTGTTTTCCTGCATCAACACCGCAGTTTTCTTCTGATGGATTCCAGAAGCCCACTACAAAATCATCCTCTTCAACAGCCTTGCTAGGATCTAGATAGCACATAGCATCCCAAGAGCTATAGTCAAAATCATCAAAATCTGATGAACACTGAACGTTACCCATGGATGACTTTTTGGGTGCTTTCCATTCATAGTTTGAATCAGTGGTTGAAAAGTGTGAGAGTGAAATTTTCTTCACAAAAGCGCCCGATCCCATTAACATATTATCAATGAATTTGATATGCTCCTGATCATATTCCAGAAAATCATCTTCAAAGTCTGTTTCTTCCTTGGGCAACCTCCACATTAGGTCTTCATTCTCTTCATCATCATTATAATCATCAAGTTTACCATTTGCTAACATGTTTTCCTTTGTCTATGAAAGAACACAAAAAAAAGGTGCTGAAGAAGGAAAAGAGATACTTTTACTGAAGAAAGATTAGAAAAGTAGGACTTGAGAAATATGTCCCTAAGTACACTGTCTGATCAGATGCACAATACAACCTCAACTTATACAAGGACTGGAATAATAGTCCTGGTATGCAAACTCTTTATTACATAAATAGCTACAATAGCATGTGTTCTACACACAGCACATGGATTTCATAGAAACCTGTGCTTGTACTTGAATGTGAGGCACACACAATGAACTTTTATCTGTTAAACATTATACACTTGCACATCAAAGTAAACAACAGAAAATTCTAAATTAACAAATTTTGTATAAGGAAGTATCAGAAAGTTCCAGGTGCATCCTTCTCTCAAGCTGCTAAGTAAGGCGATTACAAATGTTGAATCAATGAAGTTTTGAAGATTTTTTTCTACATCTTTCTATATGGAAAATGCATTTAGTGTGTTTTTTTCTTTTTTTTTTTTTTTTTTACCAGCTATACTTCTAGCCCTAATTAATAGAAGGCAAAATTGTCATAAATTTTCTAATACTGAGATAGACACCCACAACAGCAAAATTAATTATGTCTTATGTCTTTTCCCTCTTCATACTGAACAAATTGGCATGGACTGACGTAAATTACAAATTGAACACAACTATTCCCAAACTATATAATTCTTTACAATTTGCCATGGCCCCTATCCAGGAAAGCACTTAAACATATTAGCTAAATGCACTGGTAGTCTTCCTAACATCAAAAGGACTATTAACAGGCTCAACACAGCAACACTGATGTCAGCAGGAATTCTGCCACTGAATTTGACAGGAGCAAGATCAGATTCAAAGCACTTTCCTGGACTGGGTCCTGAAAGCTAACAATATTTTGAATCAAGTGAAACCACCTTTATCTGCCCTGAACCTATGCATGTCATATTGTAGGGCTCAGTCACTAAATCTTGCAAATCTCTGACCCAGATGGTACCACGGGAGATGCTTCCCTTTGGGCAAAATGCACACCCATCCAGAGGTGGCAGCTGTAAGGGGCACCAGGCAGCACTTAAAACCCTAAGGATCAAACAGATCTCAGTGCTCCTCATTGGGATGGACCAGGCTTAGTCAAGTTCAGTAATGAGAGCAGAGAAAAAAAAGTGGCTATAGAATTTCTTAGTTGAGACATTCTGCTGAAAGAATTTCTGCTGCTGTAATTACTTTTCTCACACACACACAGAAGGGACTTCTATAGCTTAAACTGGTATCAAAACTGGATTTAAGGTAGTTATTTTAGTATTTATTTGTACTTGTTATTGATACTTGTAGTAGTATAAAACTTAAGATTAATTTAACCAGTCCCAACAAGGACAAGTGCTGCTTTTTTTTTTTTGTTGCACACCACCCATCACATTTGCTACTGAAATTTAGAAAGTCTCTGAATAAGACACGTCTATATAGATGCTCCAAAACAGATTTTGGCATCTGTTTTTACAAAGATGGAACAAATTATTTTACTGTGGTTTCATTCATAAGTTTCTTAAAATGTAATTGTAACTAAGGACACCTACATGAACTATCCTAACATTGTCTGTACATTACTTCTAGTACATTAGAAAAAAAATTCTAAGGGATAAGGATGAGCAGTGGCTAAAGGAAACAGAAAGCAATTCTAATCATTAATTATTTTGTCATTAGCAATTAAAAAATAAATCAAACCCAGAAACCCAGAATGATTTTTCTCCTAAATAATACCTAACAATACCTGACTAGTTTTCAGGAAGTTATTGCCAATTAATAGGTGATGCAAAATACATGTTAAGTGCTTTTTTAAAAGCTCTTTTGGAAATCAGCCATTTGATAAAATGAGTGAAGAAAGATTCTTCCCCTTAATAAAGCTTGACATATAGAAATGTTTGATTACTATGTTTTAGTAATAATTTGTCATATTGAGATCTCTATTTTCAGTTATAGACCATCAGCCCATGGACGGAGAATTAAATTTACATCCAAGAAAGCAAAATATCTACATGGCACAACCCCCCCATCCTCACTACTTAGTTGCATCACTCTCTGCATTTTGGTCTGAAACCGTGTGTTTTATTTACAAATAAACAGTGACTATCACAGAGGAAAAGGCCACTGAAACGTTGTGGAAAACTGAAACCTTTTAAAAACCAACCATTAGCTCCAGTCCCAAACGTACTATCTCATTTGCCAGAAAGGTATAGCAGGAAGTCTCTCTGAAATGAAATCCTGGCACACTACAGAACCACAATAATCAGGTTGTTTTATTCTGCAATAAACATTTATTTGCACAGTACATCCACCTAACAGTACTCTCATGTGCCCTCTGGTGGTTCTACAGTCTGAGTGTGGTCTTCAGAACAGGGATGTAGAAAGCTGTCCTTCCACCTCCTTTCCCTGAACTCCAAAACAGTCTGAAACACTTCAATGCCATGTCACTGACTGCTACAATTGCTATAATTTCAGCACATGTCCTTCTGCTCTTAGAATGCCAGAAAATAGTGTGAACCTTTCCTCATTAAGATTTGTCATTGTGAAGCATTTGATAAGACAGTGAGGGTGTCAGACAGTGAGAGAGCTTAAGCCAGCACTGCATTAGACATGAGAAGCAGCTTTCAGTCAAGGTGTAGCCAACAGCCACCAATATTAAACATTATCTCAAGCCAGTTCTACTCTTCAATCTGCATGAGCACTATGAAAAACACCAACATTTTTTCATATATTCTACAAAGGTGAACTCTCTATTTATTAAAAAGCAGACAGCATTCTGCCTGAATATATTACAGCTAAAGTAGTGATGATAATACTATTCAAAATTTCCAACAGAAACTTCTGAAAATCTCCTGGGAGCTGGCTAAATATCGTCAGAAAAACTTTTCTTCTTTGCTTCTCCATTAATATCTACACTCAATACTGGATGATATGCAATAAATTTCCTTCTTTCAGGTTCTGGTTAGAATCAGTTTTCCTCTCATTTTCTTACAGAGAAGTTTTAGAAAGAAAATAAATATATGGACTTACCTTTTCTTTGCTGAAAGCAGCAAAGTAACTGGGGGTGGTGGGATGAGGCAGGGGTGAAAGAATACAGACACACAAATAACTATTCATCGACATAGTTAAATAAATTCATACCATTTCATCTTTCTCCCACTTGTCAGTGTTGCTCTTGTCCTGATTTACTATGTAACCAGGAGGAAGCCAATTGACTGGGGGATCAAAAATCGACACCACCATGCGACTTGGCAGTCCTTTCTTTTTTCCAAGGCGATACAAGTTACAATTGCTGACCTTTAAGAAGAACATTCTGATAAACCTTTGGACATACATTCACATAAATACACTAAAAGGCAAAAGGAGCAAAAAAAATGTTACATGTCAAGCTGGATCTTGTATTATTATGCATTTTCTCCAACTCTCAAAGGGGAGTTCAGCTTTTGTAATACAGTAGAACCAACTCAAAGCAAGATACACATCTTCCTTTTTTTTTTTTCTGAGGCCAAGCATATTAGGGGTGACTTTCAGTTAAAGAAACTTAATATATTACATTCCCCTCACAAAACACACTGATTGCTACTTTTAAAATAACAGTAAATAGAACCTGTACTCCTGTCATTTATTACCAGTATAAATAATCATCATTCAGACTACATTTGAAATGAAAAGTTCTTATTTATACGGAGATTGACCTAAACCTTGGCAATAGAAAGTGTTAAAACAGTTCCATATAACACTTATTAAGTCATAATCCAGATGTTATTTTGTTAGTCTCTAAAATTATTTTAAGTATTTTAAAGGGATGGGAAAAAAGCATTCTCAGATACAAATATATTTCCTTTTCCTTTTTAACTGTCAACCACTGATCTTTTATTTTTCTTTTTAAATACACTCTGCATGTTTTAAAGTCTTGAAATTTGAACTTGAATATTCACTCACTTCTTTTATTTGAACAGTGCAATTTACTTAGCCCTCCTTACTTTCCAAGACTAAACTACACAATAATTTCCTTTTCAGAGAGGGAAGCATTTTATTAGAGGCAGACAATCAATGCCTTGAAATTGAATTGAAATGAGCACATCATGTGGAAGAAAAAAATAAACAGAAGTTTTCATGGTTGATTATTCTAGCAGCAGCAGAACTGGGGGGCGTGGCCTCCTGCCTGGGGGCAGGCTTCTTGGCTTGGCCACGCCCCTAGAGGAGGAGGCCCCACCCCCAGGGGAGGAAGCCCTGCCCCCAAGGTGGGAGGCCACATCCCCAGGGGAGGAGACTCAGCTCCCTAGTGTTTACAGTAATTCTAAAATACTTTCACAAGTTTTATTGCAACAGTTCTGTAAGACTTTTTTGTTGTTTCATTTTTAAGTAAGACGTTAAAATTTCAAGGGAAGTATCTTCTTGAGAAGACAAAGGAAAGGTCAAGTAAAGCTGCAACCTAAGGCTCTGTGCTGCTAATTCAATCCTTCATTCAAGCATTGCTGTTAAAGAGCTTCTACTCAACACAGTTCTAGAGGTTCAGTGCACCAAATGTTCTCACTAACCCACAACTTTTAGTTTCATTCAATCCTGTCCTTTCTTAGGTTCGTAATCAGCTGGTTTAGATTTCAAACTGAACTGCAGAAAACAGTTTCAATGAATCACAGTTATGGCAATATTAAGCCCACGGTCTTGTATTTTTATTCCTAATATGCATGATACTCAATGTATAATGAACAAAGCTATGGAATTATATCAGCCTGTTCCCATTCAACCTTCCAGCAAAAAATTCATACATATGGCCTGTTACAGCATGCCTTTTATATAGTATGACCACATTGTTACTACTCACCTTTTTGCTTCTCATGTATGACAGGCGTCCCTCGTGAGCATCAGGGTAAGTGCAAAACAAGTATGTAGTGATGGCATGCTTTAAAAATGAATCACCAAGCATCTCCAGCCGCTCCAGGTTAAATCCATCACTAGCATTTGAAAGAGTCAGAGCTTGAAGAATGAGACCAGGATTAGGACCGAGAGTTTTTGAGGAGTACCCACTGCAAGGGCTCTTTTCAGAATCTGCTCTGTCTTTTGAAAGATTAATAGCTTTCAAAGTACTGGTGGTCACTGCCATTATGGGGCATCCATCTGAGGTAGATCTGTTAGCATTTCCATCAAGGTATTTATTACTCGGTAGAGTACATTCATTGCTGGGCTTGGGCTGGTTCTCACTGTTGTATAAATTCTGAATGGGATATGAGGTAGTTGGTTGTACAGGTATTTCCTGCCTGCAGTAATTCAGCTGATTTCCTTGGCAAAAGTCTCTGTTAACTAAATCACAATTGCCATTGGCAAGATTTTTATTATAAGAAACACCATTAATTGCTGCAAGTTCTACCGAGACATCAATTTGGAGTTTACTGGGTGACTCATTGAGCAATGTTCTGTAACTCACAGACATTTGGTCATGGTTTTCTGCAGAAGAGGTTTTATTAGCACCTTGATGTGCAGCATTTTCAGGGACTACAATTGTGCTGTGCTTACAGTAACTTTCATTCTCTACTACAGAGGAGTTAGGAAGAGAGATGAAGGACTTGCTGTCAATAGATTTTTTCCATCCAAAGTCCAAGTTAGGATATCTGTGAAGACAAAAAGGAAGTATGTTAACAAAAAATATTAGCAGAAGACAGGAAGACTCTACATGCACATACATATTCAAAAAGAGCCACAGACTTCTTCTGAAAAGAACAGTGACTGCAACGTGTAACTTCACCTCTCACAATCAAGTATTTTTAAACTGTGTTTCACTGAGAAGTGCCATGAGTTAAACAAGAGTTACAAGTTTTATCATCCATGCAGTAATAGTTCTTTCCACCTTGTAAGTCAGACATCAAACTGAAAAATACTTATTGAAAAAAGACATGCCTGAAATCTGCAGGAAGTGATTTAACCCCTACGCCGGCATCAGTGGCTGTTTGAGCTCTTAGTTCCTCTGCTGTCAAAAGGCAGTGCAGGCGGTAAAGTATGCTGGGGAGGCAAACAGCTTTTCTCCACAGTGACGCTGGAATAGGATGTATAGCACAGAGCTCAGGAACCAGTATCTGGGAAAGGAGGGGGAAGAAAAGAATTTTCCTTGTAAAGGTAGCCATGAGATCACCATTAAGAAAGTCCACTTGAATTAGATGCTTCTATTTTACCTGTTTATTCTGCAAACTTTCCCACTTTGCTTTCCTCTTCTCAGCACTGCTTAACGGAAGTGCTTTTCCCTTCTGATTCAAATGGCGAGGAGTCAAAAGATTAAGTCTAAAAACCATGTGAAAATACTCTGATGTAAGTACATAATTAATAGAACTTACTAGCCTAAACTTTCTCAAGTTTCTTAGCATTCAACTTCAACACACTGAGAAGTGACAGATCTATTACCTCTGGGAAAAAACACAGACTCAATTCACACTTCTTGTTACACAAATCAGTTATCTCTCAAGAAAAAAAACCCAATAGTTATTTTGGAAGACACAAACTCTCAGCTTTATCCCATGCTTTAAAGAAAAAAAAAAAAAGGCACTTTACTGTCAAACTACAAATATCAGACACACACACAAAATATGACTGTTGTTACCTTGAAGATGTGTGGTCCACATCCAGCAGTGGCTGGTTAAGATTGGTAAGGTCAAGATTATATTTTGTTTTATAATATTCAGCAAAAGTTTCATATTCAGGGGAAGGGAATTTACTGAGTGGAGTAAGATCAGTGTATACATCAGCTACGTAGAATCGATGAGGCTGATCAAAATTTCGATATCTAAAAAAAGAAAATTTGGCATTACAGTAAAGTTTTGGTTAAGTTCTTCATGTTCTAACATGGTTAGGAGATTAATGGTTAAACAATGCACTTGAGATTTTTGGCTAATAAGGGTTTTTTTGTTGTAGAAATCATTTATTTAGCTAACTCAAATGCTAAATGAGAAATGTACTTTAAGACAAAGATAAATAAAGACAATCTGTAATCTGTGAAATTCCCTCTACAAGCTAAACACTTAAATTAAATGGAGGATTTAGGTCTTCAATACGTAATACAAACTCAAGCTCTGGACAACAGTAATGCTACAAACAGTAATTTCTTAATTCAAAACACCTAACAATCAAGTTTGATAATTTGGCTTTTTAGCATCTAGTCTCCAGTGTGGTATTCTACATCAGTAGAAACTGAGCTCCTCTGCATACAAAGACTGTACTACCTCATGTCTAAACTGGCATTTTAACCAAGTCATCCCCCAAATAAACTTAAAATACAAAACCCCAAATACATAGCAAGGTGAATTCACAAGTCTTTCAAGGACAGCAAGGTAAGTTCTTGTATTACAGGCAGAATATTAAAATTAAAGCCAGACTGTGCCAACATCTTTTTCGTGGCTGTCAAGGCTCATTGGAAACCATGGTAATAAACATGCCTGGAAAATAACAGTAATAATAATAAAAAAAATGAAAGCAGTATTCAACAATTAGATTTGCATATTAAGTTATTTCACACTTTGACCTGCTACATCTATAATTTTAAGTTTCTACTGAAATATCTAAATAGAAATTCTAAACAAATAGTATCTGTAAACAAAATTTACACACTACTAATGAGACTTTTCAGCTTCTTTCAAAAAAAAAAAAAAAATCTGAGACAGATGAGGCCAAAAAACGAAGTTTAAACTTAAATTTATCCTCTCTGTATATTCAGTACCATCGTTTACAATAAACAAGGTATAACAAAAACCAGTTGGTCCATAGGGAATAATTAAGCCTCCACAAAGCCTACCAATTCTGGAGAACCTTTGCATATCCAGTACATAAAATTAATATAATTCAATATAAAGATTCTATTAAATGGTCTTCATCACTAGTAATTTTCCCATCTACCAACACGATATCTTCCTTTAGCAAGCCTTTGGTGTGCATAAGCAGTAACCAGAGAACAGGATTATCAGAATACTAAGTAAGTTTTGTGGTGAGCTCTATTATTCCTTACAAAAATGTAATGAATCTTGGTATGCATAAACACTTAAATCCTACTAATATATGATTAACTATTCATATAAAAAAATCTTTAAATTATTTGAAATGCTACCAGATACCTTCAGACTAACAGCATACAGCTCTTAAAAAAAGCAATTCTGCTACAGATACTAACATGCCCTTATTACAAGTGTTTGTATAAATACAATAGGCACACACCTAAACTATGTAGAGTACTCACCGTGGAATGATAACTGCATCCTGGTAATCTTCTAGCTTGAAAATAAAAGGCATTTCTTTTGTATACTGTGTACTGGGAATGCCTGTACGTGCCTCAGATTTCTCAATGTCTTCCATAAACTTAAAGTCAATGTCCAAAGTGCTGGAGTCATCAACTTAAAAAGGAAAATGCACAACTCAGTTTTCTAGGCTGAACTTTCCTGACAAGTTGTAAATTACAAAATTTTTGCCCTTACCAACATTTAGAGGTAGAACACAATAGGCTGAATCAGCTTCTGTAGGTTTGAACTCTAGTGCAGGTTTCTCAAGACGAAGAATATGTGAAAAAATGTACTGGTGGAGTCGTGTTATCAACTCAAGCATTTGCAGAGACAGAGTAAAACCAGATTTCTTAAGCTCAATGGATATTGTAACCTCTCCAGAGCGAGTATACACAGGAAAGTGAGGAATCTAAACAAGAACAAAACCAAAAGAAATCACAAAAGAAAATCCAAAGTGGGATTCCTTTATAGAGCACTGTCTGTTTGGTACAGATTTTGAAGTAATGCTTGACTGACTCTACAGCAAATCAGATCAACAGGATCAGAATTGTGAACTGTGATGGCCCTTCAATTACAGATGAGACTATGAATGTTAAAGAATGACTGATTTGGTTTTTATAATAGTTCTCCTTGTGTTTTATAGCTCTTGCCTTTATAAAAGCTAAGTAGAAAAGGAAGCATTTTCTGTTACGAAGAAAGAAATGTGATAACCAGCATATTTGTGAAATCCTTCTTATGTGGACAACAGAAAAATCTCGAAAAAATCTTCCTCAGCTGAGTCTCACAAAAAATAAATGCCTATTATAAATTTTATAAAGCAAGAGGTGCCAATTTCAATTAACATGGCCTACTTTCTATGCTGCTGCTGCTGCAAACTAGGAATGCTGAGAGGATTTGTTACCATAGCTTTTGTATACATAAGGTAGTGCAATGCAGGCCAACTCTGCAGTTGGTATGTCTACTCCTATCATACCTCATAAAAAAAGGAGGGACATCTTGAATTTGCCAATGCAAAATACTGAACTTCTAAACCAAAATTTTGGCAAAATAGATTGTTAGTGATAGTTCCATCCCTAAAGACAGAAAAAGAAGTGGTGACTTGACTGGATGGATAGTGCTGCTTATTTTCTGGCGGTTACTTGATACAAGCATAATTTATGGTCATTTCCAACTCTTCATTTTGTTGGGTGGGCAGTAAGTACAAAATAACAGGTTGCAAGGCATGCAGAACAAGGAAAGGAAACAGATTCCTTACTTGAGGTATAGGTTTGGCTGTCAATATGCCAAAACATCTTGTTGTATCCTCAGGAGGATATAGCTTTCGTCTCCTGAAGTTGAGTTCATCAGGTAGAGGAGTCGTTAACACCATTCCTATTACATACAAGTAACAGGGCTGATCAGGTTTGGGATAACTATCCCTCAAACATTCTGGAATCTGAAAAATACCAAAAAAGAAAACACATCAACATGATAAAAATCAGCAAAGTTCACCTAGCTATTATTCTTTGAATAAGTCCTCTCAGGTTTATTTGGAGACACACTGCTAAATATAAGGAACAAAATAAAATTATTTTGGGGTCAAGCAGTGTTTTTTTTCTTAAGCAAAAACGTTTGGCCAGCATCCTTGCATGGCAGCCATGAGATTTCCTTTGTCCTCAGTAGGTGACCTGGGGGGACAGAGGGTGGTATTTCATAAGAAGATTTACCAAAATTCTAAAGAAGACTTACTAATAACCTGTCCTATATGTTCCCATCAAGTTCCTGTAACTTTTCTAGTAGATACTGGAGTTCAAATGTCTGCCCTCAAAGTTGAAGATGCCTCTTTACATGGCGCTGGACCCATGGTAGTGGTGTCCCCTTCCTTGTGCTTCTCATAATTATTCTGGGAATTTTCTGACTTTCCTATTTTCCTCTCTTTCCTTACTCTTTTATAAAATATAAAATTGTATTATCGCTTTGGATCACACAGTTTAACCTTGTTTGTGTTTTAATCTTGCTTTTGGGTATGCTTAGAACCTTGCTTTCTGCAATAGCTGATGAAGGCAGAACATGTCTCTCCTCACATTAAGCAGATTGAAACAAGCTTTGATGTCTTTGATGTCATTTGCTTTGATGCAAATGTCTACACTGAACCAGTAACACTAGAGCACATTTTATGTCCAAGACCGTTGGAACCTAACAGTAGAACAGGGGGAAAAAAAAAAAACGGTAAAAAGGAAAATGTGAAGAAAAAAAAAAAAAGAGCTTGACTGAACTTACAGTTTCATTAATAGTGATTCTTTTTCCAGCAGAATTGTTTAAAAGTATCAAAAATGTTTTGATACACTTGGGATAAACACATAAACAAAATTCAATACCCTGCCCCTTTGCCCAGGCACTACAATATATGAGTTTTCTTATTAGAATTCTAGCTTGCAGATGTGAATACTAGCAACAGCCACAAGCACTGTTAATTCTGCTGCTCATATCTGTCATAGATGTTAAGAAGCCATGCTTTATGTTTGGTAGAAGTTCATTACTTTGCAGGTCTCAAAATGATCCTCCTGTTTATCTAAAACTAAATTGCAATACATGTAGTCCTGGATTTTAAAGTTATGCTGCAGTAAAACTATGGCCTTGGCTTAATGGAAAATTACTCATAAATTTAATAACTACATTAAACCCAAGAGGATCTTGCAGACCTTAAACATTTGCCAAAGCTTTTTTTCCAGATGTGAGAAGCTGGGACAAAGGCAAAGGGAAAGTATTCTTAGATTCCCTATTAAAAAAGAGATTATTGAAAAAGAATAATGCACCACTTGACAAATCAACTCCTCTGAATGAGATACCATAATCCTGCATTTTATGAATCACCTCTATCCCAACAATTTTACCTAGTGAGGTAAGAGAAAAGTACTTGTAACAAAAAAACCTGCAAAAATGCAAAATGAGCATCTTTGTAAAATGGAAAGATTATCAGATTCTATGAAGTTACCTGTCCTATTCAAAAGACCTTAGACAGAACCTGTAACAACTGCAGAGGAAAAAGGAAGGATCCAGAGTAGTTGCAAAATACTCTTACAAAGCTTCTTTTCTCCATTTTCTCTTAAAGTATTTCCAATACCCCCACAAATACCACATAAGAAGTCAAATTTTACAAGCTGGTGTGGTTGAAGCCTGTTGTAACAGACTGTGAATACATAACTGAACACAGAGCTGTATTTTCTTATGTGACCCTTTCAACAGATCAAGTATAATATTAAGTGTAACATTTAGAACTACTTTAAAAGTGAAAAAAAATTAAAAGTACACTTATTTAATATTATAAGAGTTAAATCAGGAATTATGAAATTCTGTGTTCAACCAGTAAACTTGCCAAACTAAACCATGCATCAAAAAAAAAAAAAAACCCACCCCAAATACATTTCTGTATTTAGCCCAGGGTACATCTTTAGTGTTCAACTATTTGTCCTGAAAGCCAGTAATAAGGTAATGATTTTACAGATCATTAATGCAGGACTAATTTCCTCAGTTATCTTCATACTAGACAAGTAAGTATTTGCCAACAAGCCCTACAGAAGGTTAATGTTCTTAGAGCTCACAGGCATGCTTCCAAAGCATGGGTACCATAAACTCAGGTAGCATTGCAGGCTTCCACAGAATTAGAACAGCAAAGTACTTCCACTCTAAGTACAAGACTTCTAAAAACTTCTAATCAGCTACAATTAAAAGTTGGCAATTCTGTCTTACTAGCACATAAAGCATTAGATCAGAGATCTGGACAGCAGTAAGTGATACTAACAGCTTTAGGATAGCACTGTCTTCGTTTTGTAGAGCCGGGCCTTCCTGGAACACTGGTTTCTTCTTCATCATGCAAATCAAGTTCCTCCTCATATTTAACCGTTTCTTTACCAACTGGCATCAAATGATCATCCAGTTCACCTGAATATTCCGAAAGAGTACAAAGAAATAGCATTATGAACAATCAAATCTTGGTTCCTTCAGATCCTATACAGTAGTGAGATTGCTTGTGAAAACACCTCATATGTAAGGTTTTAAAACACATGGACTACTGCAAGGCTCCAGAGGTGCAACATGGGGGAAAGAATGATAAAGACTTAATTTTGGGCAAAAATGCTTATTTGTAGTAAAAATCCTCTTTTTTTATTCTAAAAAATTGAATTCTATAATGAAAATATCCAAGAACTCCTTCTGCCCATAAAAAGCAATCTTTGACTGAAACACTTATTTCAAAATCACTCACATGGAGTTATACAAAGGAAGAGGGAAAATTTCTATTTCTCTATCATTCTTAAAAACAAATTACTGCTGTTGAATGTGCACCTCCAACACTCGGTTGAGCCATCATCAGGGTGCCATTCTTGGATACATCTGTTGGTATGAATTCAGTGTTCAAAAGGTTTCACTCAGAAAAAAAATACAAACCCCCAGACCTACAATTCTTTTTTGCTTAAAAAATACATAAATACTTCTGTACTTCATTAAAAAAACAGTAACACAGAACTATCTTTCCACAATGAAGAACATACTCCATTATACTTACTAGAAAAAAGAGCTGAAGTAGTCCTGCAATGTCTTATTTTTGGACCATGACTTAGAATACAGTAGAGAAAGCAATAAATTTAGGGTTGTGTATTTTTTATTTTGTCACAATTCACTTAAAAAACCATGTTCTTTTGGCTGCAGGATGACCTGACCTACAATTACTACCTTCTAAAGAACAAGCCTCTTTCCCCTTAATTAAGTACATTCAGTGCCAAAATCTTTGTCTCTTGTACTAATGCTGCTTTTGCCATTTAATGCAAAATTAGTTAAATCACTAGATTTCCCTGTAAAATTTAACTTCAGCTTACAAAGAGTAAGCTAAATTAATAAGCACATGACTGCATCACAAAACAAGGCAAGCAAAAGAATGCTGCAGTAGATGCCTACAGCAGAAGGGCATGTACATATATAACATCCATACCATGTGCAATCTCTCAACTATGAAATATACCTTTACAAAGAGGTTGTTTTTCCAGTTCTTACCAATTTTGTGCAGTTTTTCACAGCAAATAAGAGCGACAACTCTCTCAGCCAGTCTTGCACAACTCATTGGAGGGCCCTAGAAACATTTAAACACTTCGTAAAAACTCTGGTTTACTAGCAAGTTACTTACATATATTTAGTTTAACACAAGCATTTGAGGCAAGCAAATTTTTGTAAAAAACACATTGATGGCAGTTTTGGGAAGATACTCAGGCTTTTCCATGTTTTTCCAAAATTTTAAGAACTCAACTACACTATTGATCAAAACCAATAAAGGACAAGTGCATGAAACAATGTACAGGGAAGAATATCAAAATATTTTTGCCTTTGGCATAAAGCAGTAACTGATGGAAAGTGAATTGTAACAAAAACAGACAGTGATCTAAAACCACTTAGAGAATACAATGCAACAAAAACTGGTTTTCATTACCAACAGTGAAACTGAATCTAGAAATGGTACAGACCAATTCTCAGCCCAACATATTCATGTATTTCCATGCTTTTCCTTCCCCAAATACCTACAACAATTGAAGCTCGAAGAGGTGAGTTGATTGGCAGGTAGAGAGTAGAGTAAAATGTATGGTCAGGTAGTTCCCTGGTCTTACACTTGGGAGCCAGGTGTGTAAATGGATCACTTGGTAATCTAGCGCAGTACCTAAGTTGACAAAACATTTCACACATCATCAAAACTTACAAATTGAAACCTAAACACATTTCAGTGGAACCTTACCTTACTGGTGAATGCTAGAGAAGACAATTTCAGCCACTGTAAAGCACTGTAAAGGTACTCTACTGACTCATATTCAACTAACTTCTAAGCAAAATACCTTAAAGTCCTTTATTATAAACCTGGGGTCTCTAAAAAGGTCACCCCAACTTGTAAGGATGCACAAGGCATCCTGCCAGGTCCCAGGGTTCCCATTATGTCTCCTGAGTTTACTGTTGTCTTATTCCTCCTGCTTATCATGGAGTCCCCCTCCTGCCTTTCCTCCCTTGTACTGACTTCCCTCCCTCCCAGCTTGGTATTAAATGCAAACATCCCGATGTTAAACGGTGCTGGACCTCCTAACAGTCCAAAAGCAATGCCACATATAACCAGCTGCCAGACAGCCTTTGAACCATTTACCATCTGCCATTCATCCTTCAAATCTGACTGGTTTGAGAGGCTTTATTTACCAGGCAGTCCATCAAAACAGTCTGCATCTCAAGAATTTAGCTACTAGTACACTTTGGCAATTCCACCAAAAGCTTTACTTCAGTAAATAACATTCACTGCTTTTCATAGTCAACCACTTCATGACACCGGAGATAAAAAGCCTTCAGTAAAACTTGGTTTCTGCCAGCCCCCTTTTCTTCATGGGCCTAAAAACTGCTGCCACAAGGACTTGGTCCATAGCCTTCCATATGACTGTAGTTAAACTGACTGGTCCACAGCTCCCTGGATATTCCTTCTTTGTCTTTTTTGTCTTCCTGTCACTGAGAACGTCCTCTAATTACCACTGCCTTAGAGAGTTGATATTTGAGTAGCTCACATCCTGTCTTGTGGACTTTAATTACTGTGGTTTTGCTTGTTAAGATGACAACGGACTGCTATTACAAATGTGAATATTAGAACATATTATATTATATTGTATTAATTATATTACATTACATTATATTACATTACATTATATATAATATTATTAACAGTTCTTTTATTTATTTATTTTTAAAACAGTTTGACAAGAGCAAAAATGCAAATTTACTACACATTTTGAAGCTGAATGTTTTCAGCGAAGCTTTTAATTAAACAGGAATCAACATCAAAACATTTATTATCAGAGCTAAAACCTCTGGTCGGATAAAGAAATCAAATAATCCCTTCAAACCTCTGTGACCACTTTCTTTAAGACAGAAGATTCTGTCAAGATGACTAAGAGGAAAAGTGTAAAATGCCCCAGTTCATGCATTCATGTTGCAAGACCAACTAAGAAACCTTTTATTCAATGACATGAAGTAAGAAGTGAATATACCTCTTACCTATTTATGTGTCCAATAGCAGTGTTAATAGTAACCCTTGGACTGTTCTCATCTGGCCTCAATACATAGGGTGGAAAGATATCATCATCATCAACAATAGGTTCAGTTTCAGTTTCATTGGCATCAACAGATTTTGAGCATTTGTTTCGGAGGATCTTAACATTTGAAGAACAGAACATGATCAGAGATTTTTCCATTAAAAAGTACTCTGATACATTTAAAAAAACCCAGGCCCATTCCTTCGACCTCATACCTTCTCAATTGCTTTGTATGTCTTAAGATCTTCTTCAAAACTTTTGATTTTGTCTGTATCTGCTAACATAATGTAATTGGAAATTGGTGCTCTAGCTCTCCCTTTTGACTGCACATAGGAACGGTACTCTGTGGGCAAATCAAAACGCACCACCAAGTTGCATTTTGGTATGTCAACACCCTCTTCTACAATACTAGTAGCAATAAGTAGGTTGGTCTCATGTGCTCGAAATTTTCTAAGAACCTGCAAAAATAATTAAGACAATTTTGTCATATTAGTCAAAGATCTGCTTCCATCATGAGATTTAACAAAAGGCAGGAAAATCAAGATGAGTGGCTCCCAAAACATGTCTAGACATGAAAATACAAAACTATTACAATAACTCTTTTTGGAAACATTAAAACAATTTAGTCATAAAAAAGTTCTGTTTATCAGAACCATCAGATTTATAGGAATAAAATCAGGTATGTGGAATCAAATGTGTCTAAGAAGCTACTATAGCCCGTAGCAACGGAGAGGATCACCCCTATTTACTTACGAGTTTCAGTTGTGGTATTAAAGAAAAAACAAATGCTGCTTTCAGGACACCATCTTTTCCCAAACATTCCTGAGGCTGAAGCATCCTCAGGGGGTAGAGCACATTTTAGAGCTGGCACTTCTGATATTTATACTATATATGAAACAGTACTAAAGAAAAGTGTAGTGTCTGGAGCACAACCCACCCAGGATGAGCTTTAAATGATGTCAAATTACAGGGGGGGAGGGTGGGTGGGGGTTTAACATTTGTAACATTTAATGATTAATCAAATAATTTTCAATTTAGAAATTTTAAGTAATTTAGAAAAAATAAATATCAAAATCAACTTAACTACTGAAAATGTCAGTAAGCCTGACATGCTTTTCATATTATTACCACCAACACAATGCAGAAAATTAGATAATGATCTAACTAGATATAAACATAATTTTACATGAGGTTTTAATTTCTATTTATGTAGTGTGACATAGCAATATCTCCAATAAGTAAGCATATTTGTTAAAACAAAGCTATAAACTTTCAATGACTGTGCCCCAAACTCTGCCTGTTTATTTGTTTTGTTTTCAAAGATGCGCACACACACACACATCCAAAAAGGGTACTGCCAGTTTACTTTTTTTCTTCTTTAAGTTACCTCTTCCTGTTTTCTAAATTCTACTTCCATCTGCTTGTTACGAGGCTGGTTCTTGCCAATGCCATGTCCAGTTATAAAATTGCTACTGATGTAAGCCAGTTCTGGATCTTGCTTGCCAGCTTCTTTTATCAACCTAAAAATATTACATGTGTTTTTAGAAGTTACACAACCTACAAAATGGAGGAAAATCTATTATTTGTGAGACCTATATTAAAAGGAAAAGTGGAAACATGACAATTAAGTCATGTCAACACATAAATTGACTGCAGTTTTCTCGAAAACCTCATAAGGTTACACAAGACAGACTGCATACAGAAACACAAGGAGTGCTCATGCATCACACACATTTCAGATCTATCATGGTAAAACTAGATATTTTTAAACCAATCTATTACTCTAAGGCTCCCTGTTGTTAAAGCACTCTACTCAAAATTACTTTGTTAATTTTTTTCTGTAAGCTCTAGCAGATTTTAGAAGGAAGACTTGTAGCTGCTTCCTCAACAAAAGTATGTTTCTTCAGTATAAAATGTTAACTTCTAGGTTAAAATATAAGATTACAATTCTATTTAACATTAGAACATTCTGTTCAACTATACTGGTGACAAAATGTTGACCTGTTTTTCCTCAAGTGATGCTCACCCTACGCAGTGAGATGCTCACTACTTGTGAAATTAACCCCAACAGAGGATATAATACAATTATTTAAAAGGAATACTCAATAGGGATGTGAGCATTCATGCTCTCACTTCATTTCCACTCAGTTTATTCTTTATGTTACAGAAGCAGAATAGGCTGCCTTCTGCAGTGCCCTGATTTCACAGATAAGGTAGAAGATTGCTCATCTAAATAAAGAATGCACTAATTCAAAGAATGAGACATTTATGGATTTAAAACCACAATTACAGTGTGCAAAGTAAGTATGCTGGAGCATCATTAGTTGATCAGTTTTCAGGATGAACAGAACTTGGAATTACTGAACTGCAACAGGCTTTTGAGCAGGAGAGCCAATAGAAACCAAGGGATTATATACAACAATTAATCCATAGCACGTGTCACTATGGCCAGCCCAGTACTAGTCTGCTCAAAGCATATCCATCATGTCCATTACCAGGTGCTCCCCACAGCCAAACAACAGCCTGCCTCCCTACACCTCCAGCAGTAACTTGAACCTTTCCCCAAAAAAAATCTCTACTTCTGCCTCACACAGAAGTAGGATGGATGCTGTGCCAGTCCCCAGCTACAAGCTACCATCTGCCCTGCAAGTTGCTGCCAAACCAGTGGGAAAATGGCTCTTTTTACCCTTGAAAAACTCCTGAACTCTTGTCCCCTTTCCTAGTCCCCGTTTTAAACAAAATTTATGGGAACACAGAACAGCCTTGAAGGCTTTCCTGCTTTGCAATCTGTTAAAAGTGGAATGAAGAGGGAGACAGGCAAGAGGACAGAAAAGAGGCACACAGCTTGCCATCCTTAGGGAAACAGACTAGAAGGAGCCTCCTGTGCTGAAGTGCAAATGTCGTTTGTTAGCTCAAGGCCAAATGGAGTTACATTTCTGTATGCAGTCCAGGCTCCTGAGACAGACACTGAGAAAGCATGGGTTAATAACAGGACAGAGGGGTTTTTTTGTTTTTCTTTTTCAACATGGCATTTCTATGAGGTCATACAAATTAAGTACCTACTAAACATCTCAAACATTCTTACTTCAGTTCACTTGTATAGAATTGGACAATTAAAAGCATCTGAATAAAGACTTCATTGCAAATCTTCACCAAGTTCCTGAGAAACATATAGGACTTCAACCTTGTGACTAAAAAAAAACTATTTGTGGTAGGTTACAGGTGGTGTTTTTCAAATAGATACAAGAACTTCTGCTTTCAAATCCTTCTCTTAGGGGAGGTGAGAGGTGCTGCAATGCAAATGGAAGGAAACGGGCTTTAGAAAATGTCTTCTATTCTGAAAAGGAGCTTATAGGCACCAGAACTAAACTGTATACACCAAATTAAACAGTAAGTGAGCCACTCCATCAACTGCATGTAATAAAGATGTAATGTAATAAAAAGACAGAGTACAACTCATGCCATGAATTTTGCCCTTCTTCAGTAATCTTGGATTTCATAAAATGGTATTCTAAATACTACCATAGTAATTATATTTTAAGAAAAATTATACTTCTGTTTTAACTCAGTTCCATTTAATGATCCATACCGGATTACTGGAAGTAGCTGTGATACACTAATTCAAACACTCATGACTTTCTTATTCAGCAGAGTTCTTCCCCTACATAGAGCCTAAGCATAGCTATCAGCAGAGCTGATTTGAATTAAATGCACTCTGCTGAAGAGGGCCTACAGTGAGCTTCTCCACCAGTCTTAATTCCAGTCTTAATTCCAACAGCTCAAGTCTGACCGTCAATACAGTATCAGGCATTCTGAAATCAGGTGCTACATGAGGTAAAGGAGCATTTTGAGAGTCTGGCAGCTAGCTTTCAGAAGAGTATAAAATGTTACATATAGTTTTGTATTTTGCCACCAATAACCTCTACTTGATCACCTAGTTCATCTAGAGTCTGTATTCTGTCAGGTTCAACAACAGTTAGGATATTGTATAGTGTATAAATCACAGAATGTAAGAATGCACAGTTGAAAACCAGTATGATTTAAATCACATTCACAGCTAAACAGAGAAGAAAAAAGTTTTCAGAATTCTGTTCATTCCCTGTAGGGTAATGAAATACTCATTTCAGCTCAGCAAAAGACTGTTAATGTTATTTCTTCAGGACTTATTAACAGAATATATTCATTTTGCTGAACAGCTTGGTTTGCCTCATACTGCAGATTTATGTGAACATATTTAAAATGCAGAAAAGGAAAAGAAAAGATAAAAGTTGATGAAAAAAACATAGGCAAGTCTGCAGATCAAAGTTACTATAAGTTATGCACTTATTAACTCAAGTAAAAACGTACCAAAAAAGGAGTCAGATTTAGAGGTATTCAGAATGCAATGAACACCTCGCACAGGACATGTGCTACCCTAACAGGAAAAGCTATCAAAAACCAAAACCAGGATAGGTGAATCAATCACGTCATTCACAGTTTGTGGCAAATAGCTTTTAACAATTAACTGTTATACAAAACTAACATATATCACATTCAAGAATACGAACTGATAAGGAACTACAATATTGCCAGCTGGCAATTACTCCCATATTCACATTTTTCTTGGTGGAGACTTCAAGAAAGCACTTAGTGCTTTAGTGCTTTTTGACTAAATAGGTGCTTTATAAACATCAACTGTTAGATATTCGTGCAAGGGTAAATTTGACTTTCTCTAGACTTAGATCATATAACATTGTGATTTAATAGGTTAATGGTGAGATTTCCAGAAGTATTGCACACAGTAGGCTAAAGAAGTTTCCAACATTCATTGCAAATATAAATCTAAAGACCTATTACAACAAATCAGTAAATGCTTATTTAGGTTTAATATAGTATCTCACATTTTGCCTTCTAAAGAAATCAGATTAAAAACTCAGGTCCAAAACAAGTCCTTGAGTACAGCTTTCAAAGACATATGCTCTTCCCATAAGCTTTAGAAATATTTCTCCTAAATCAACTTTATGAATAAAGGTCTGAAAATACAAGGCAATCTCCTACATATTCATGATATTAACATCCTGGCAGATGTTATAATTTTTTATTCAGAATTTTTTTTTAAATAAAAAGCTTTACCTATTTAGAACAACTGCTGTGTATCTTCTTTCCACAAAAATAATTCCACATAAAATATTAGTAAAGGGAGATGGGAAATTAGTCTCTGGCTTCTCTTTCTCCTCAATTTCTTCATCCTCATCATCATCTTCAGAATCACTCCAAGATACGTAATTATCCTGATTCCTATTGTTATACCATTCAACACTTTCAAACTGCTGCCGTTCATATGGTTTGTATTTGCGCAAGATTTCAAGCAGCTTTATTACTTTTGGGGTCACAAATTTCAGGTCAAGTGAGGCAGGCGAGAAGTGCTCTTCACAGAGTGCATGTATTTTCCTTAGGAAAGTGTCTGTAAACAATAAAAATTTCCTGTGCAGCTCCTCTTGTTCATGTTTGATATACTTCTGCAGCTCTCTCACCATCATCCCAGCTACCTTATCTGCACACCACGGTCCCAGAACAACCAACACAGCTCGACAGTCTGACAATATCTACAACAAATGAATTCAAGTATCAGTTCAAAGAGTACATTCATGAACTATTCATTTAAGACCAGGGGCTTTTTTTCTCTTACAGCACAGTCTTTGTAAGGATTATGACAATTTTTCTACTTTAAAAAAATGGAGAAGTCTGCTTTCCTTACTTAGATGACCTTCGAAAAATTTGGTGTTTCTAACGGAGCAAGTTCCCCCCTCCCCCTTAAATTACTACCAATCAACTTCAAACTGTCTATTTCTGAATTTCCAAAAACCCCCAAGCTTAATCAAAATTATGCCACTTTGCAGAACCACAATTTGGAATTTATACTTTTTGAAGCAGTTAAGATAAACAAAGCAAAAATTCTTATCTTTATTATACAACATAGAACTAACAGAATAAATACTTTACTGGGCATTTTATTTACTACTGATAGCTGGCAGGGTTTCAGAAGTATATAACCAGAAAATTGCACAGTGGCCTTAAGGTAGCTTTAGGAAGTCTATCTTTTTAAAGGAAAAACAGAACATAGTGGTTTGTATGTGTGGGTGGAATAGTAAAAATAGAGAACTATATCTATTCAGAGAAAACAGAATAGGCATTATTGTACCATCATAATTTTATCTGATGAGAAGCAGTTTCCTCCGGAAGAGTGAAGTTGTCAGACAATAAACTAGGAATTCAGAAATGGAATTCAAAGGACTATTAACAGGACTTTTCATTTGGATCCCTATTTGTACTATGAGAAGAACTACAACTGAACTGTAACAGTCAGGATGCTGGTTTTCAGCTGCTATTTAATTTCCCTCTATGAGGAAATAAAGAACAGGCTATCATCCTCTTGATACTATCCTATCCTCTGTGAAGTTTATTAGTTTTAAGGGCAAAACTTCTAATTGTGACTGCACCAAGACATACAACACCTCAGTCTGAAACTCTTTTTTTTTTTTCTTAACATGGGTGCCTCCACCTTCTTGGAGAGCTACTGGTTTAAAACAAGCACAGAAGAGTTAATCCATTCTTCTGGACTCTGCAAGTCATGACGATCACCTCCAGAAAGCATTCCTTATGTATTTTAGTCTATTATGGTTAAAGTTTAGCACAGAAGTAACCAGGACTTCCAATTCCCATGCTCTGTGATAGGCTGCCTTTGGTACCATCTTTCCCTCTGGCACAAGAAATATTTTATAGACAGTGTCAGAGCCCTCAGTTTCTAAGAATGCTAAAGGAAACCGGAGTATTTTGGGCTGAAGAAAGAAATACATTCTCCAAATTTCTTGTGGACTGCTACAGGAATAGTCACAGTAGTGACTCACTGCTAACTTCTTTTTCAAAGACTTACATTCCTATACAGATGTAACCTAGCAGGCAACTCCAAACCAGGAAGGCCAAGCAGGGTTAAAAAAGGTACCTGGACGCCCTGTGTGAGAGGGGATAAACGTCTGCGTGGAGCTGATAAACACTCCACACCTTCTGGACCATCCTCTGCCAAAAATCAGGACAACACAGGGCAAACACAGACAAAGTCAGGGGCAAGCCTGAGATTCAGATCTCGTTCCAGCAAGGTGTGGCACTAGTCCAATATTGTTCTAAGATAAACTACAGACATCGTACATCTCCAGCTGGAATTTTTGCCTAAATTCTTCCTTTATCAACCTTTAATACAATGGGGTACAGTCCAAATTCTTCCTGAAGCATTATTTTCTCTTCTTACTGAATTATTCAAAGGTCAGAGGAGATTGCGAAAATGTCAAATTCTTGACTTTAGAGATAAGGACCTACAACATCAGGGTGCAGAACTATTTTAGTACGTTAAGTAAATCTGAATCTCAAACTAAATGAAATTCTAATCAATGCCTGACATTGAAGCCCCACTCGTTTATGAAAACTGCATGTTAATGAACACAAAAATCAGAAGCTGTCTTGCTTTAGATAATCATGGATGGCTAGCTAAGGAGGTTTCAGTTATGTAGCATACACAGCAAAGAAAAACAGTAGCAAGATTTCTATTCCCCAGGTTTCTCACATATCTTTATATCCTTACCTGCTTAGAAATTAAGGTCGAATCTCTTTCTTTTGAATGTACAGATATGTTGCAGTCATTTAGAAAAGCAAGTGCTTCATCCAATTCCTTTAATAATCTTCCATACAACCCACTTTTGTCAGTATATGGTCCACAGTCTACAACAATCTCACATGGCTGAGAAGTATATCTTAATGAGGGCAAAGATCAAGTTAAACACAGCTTCTGAAAGCCAGAGCTATTTCAGCTCCTAAGGTTATACAGCAAACACAACAGCAACATGATGTCTATTCAAAAACATTTCTTTCCGCACTATGAATCAATAATTATTAAAAGTTATACAGTTAAACCCTTCAGAAAAACTTACACCACCCAAAATACTGATTGACTTTGTTCTAGATACTCTTCCAATACACACTCAAAAAGAAGGCTGATATTGCTATCCTCATTTCAAATATTGGGAAATTTAACCAAATTCTATTTACTTCAACTTCTTCACCTGTTTTTCCATAGCACTCCCTTGCTATACAAAAGAAAATCAATCCACATAATATCAATTTATGGCTACATATATATATATTTACACAAGTAAAATAATTACTATTCTTGAATGGCAGCAAGAAATGCTTAAAAGGAACAAACAGGTTTAGACAAGTTAAAAAAATGCATTTAAAACATCTACATGTAGATGAAACACCTGTTCCATACCAGGAAAAAAAATCCTTTAACTTTGTCTAAAACTCAATAATACAGTACAGGTGGTAGAAGAAAACATGCCACACAGCAATCATTTCACCCTAATTTGCCCTACTACAAGTCATTGCATTATTACCACCTTTAGTTTGAACAACATTCATTCTACATTCTTTTACTCACTTCTCTGACATTTAAGTATTTACTGTCTCCTCTCATCTCCCTCTATCTTTCACTAGCCTTTAAAACTCAGGCTATTATGGGGGGGGAAGAAAAGGCAATTTCTCTGGCATTAAGAGCACATTGTACTGTGCATGTTGCCACATTTTCCCAAACAGTGATATTATGGCATACACTGGGCATGAAATAGTCACACTCCACACACAAGAGTGCATTTTAAAGGTTCAGAAATATTTCGTGCAGTGTCAGTTTTTTAGCTTGGTGGTGTGCAGAAGGGTTTTTTTTGGTTGTTTTGGATTGGATTTGGATTTTTTTTTTTGTTTGAGGATCCATTTTGTTTTTTAACTACAGGAAATCTCTCTCCATCAAGGCAAATCAGCCTTTATACTCAAAAGCCATTTAACATTCCATCTCCACCCTAAATGGAATAGCAGCATCATAAACACACATACTTTTCTAAAATCTAGAAGATGAAACATTGCTACTGGTTTATTCCTCTATCCAACTGAAAATGCAGGCATAAATTTACCAACAATCATTATAAAACACACCTGTCTAAGACCACCAAATCAGTTGCAGTTTCAGCATTGCTCTTCAAAATTTGCTCCAGTTTCTGGATCTTCTCCTCCAGCTCAGCAGGATCACATTTCCCATTTAAAATGGAGGCTGTCAATCCCAAAATCCGAGGACATGATGGATAATCCTCACAGATCTGTGAATTAAAATCAAATTAAATTATTTATGAAAGGTACCCTGTTAATCTACCTGCAAACCTATGATGCTTAGGCTGGAAACTTTTATTTCAATAGCAGGTGTTGCAAAAGAACAAACACTGAATTAATATTTTCTCTTCTACTGACTAGAAGTTAAACAGCCATCACATTTAAAGGTAAATATTTACAACATGGAGAAACAGAAACAGCATTAAACAGAATATTCTTGTCACACTTACAATAAATAACACGATACTTCCACACCATATAAAAAGGCAAGTACACTTGAAAAGAGATTTGGAAAGATACTTATTATGCAGAAATCTCTCACTTATAAGCCAAAACAACATAGAGCCAGTAATATTCTGGAAAGAGCCCCAGAAACAACTTTATAGAGATCAGCATTTTTAAAAATAGTAAAACTTGATTAGCATATCCCATTCCCTAACTCAATTATTTTATTAGTGAATTTTAAAAATTCCTCTAATTCAATGAATTTAGCTTCTCTGTTAAAGACAGATTTTTCTTTAATCCCCACTGTAAAATAAAATTCTTCTACCACATAGTATCCTAAAGTCATATATAGCAATTTCATAGTCCCAGGAACATGCTAACATTGGTTCCACTAGTATTCTTTTCGGTAGCAAAAGTTGCTTTAAATGGTTCCCAATTCTCCAGCCCTCCCACTGGCTTTTCCTCCTCAATCAAGTATATTAAACATTCACCCAATAAATGCACCTTCATAATTTCACGGTAGGGATGATCCTGGATTGCAAGATGGCACTCATCAAACACCAGAAGATTAATATTTGACAAGGATAAATACTCATTTCTCAAAACAGTCAAAGCAACATGACATGTCATAACCAGAACCTAGATTGAAAAGAAAAAAGTGTTAGTACAAGAAAAGCACAAGCTGTCTTAGGTCAAGGTGGAGGAGGAAAAGCCTTCTGCAGGCCTGGTAAGACAGCACTGGCAAATATCAACCCCTACAACCCCTATCAACCTTTACCTACATCAGGAAAGGATGAAAAAGAACAAAACATTCTCTACTGGAGAAAGCCATCTGTCTGAATGGTGTATTTAAATACAGGTCTGTATCACTCCAGTCACATGCCCAGACAGAAAATGAATACAACAGACAATCTCAACACCAATCAGACCACACAGAAAAGTATCATTAAATCCTAATAAATTTAGTGTCCTCATATATATCCCATCATCATGTCTCTGGCAAGATAGTTCTTCATAAGGTCTTAACTATTTGCAGCTGTAACATAAGCTGGATGTTATCAGAATTTTTTTTTAAGGAAAAACTTATTTCTTGTATACTACCACATAAAAATTGAGTTTGTTGATAAAATTAAGTAGTTTTTACACTCACTTTGAACTTCACTAAGTATAGTAACATTTTCTTCTGTCAGAGTTAGTCAGACCTATTCCATAGAGCATTACTGATCACCAGAAAGTGAACTCCAAAATCCTAACATTTAATAAAATTTTAACAGCATTTGAAATATAGTACACACACTCAAAATTTCTTCTGCAATCAACATAATGAGCAAGTCAGGGAGATTGAAAATAAAGGACTTAGAGGATGGCTTTTTAAAAACAACTTCAAAACACCTACAATATATTTGCCTCGAAATTAACATACAAATATTACCAATATGCTGAATTTCTTAAAAAAAAAAAACAATGTAAAAGTAAAAGGAATCACTTCCGATCCAACCTAATTCTCTGTATGCTTTGCTTATAGTTTTTACTTTATACATTACCTGATGCTTAGAGAATTCCTGACTCCACTTCTCTTTTGTCCATGATTCAGTTATCTCCAAACTTGAATACTCTCCCACTTTAAGGTCTGAATGTGTCCTGACAGCTGACACTTGTTGAGCAACTTGATTTGCTTAAGGAAAAAAAATAAATCTCATTTACATAAAGGTCTTCTCATACCTCAGTTTATAAGCTGTGTGTCATATGACCTAGCACCACATTTTATAATGAGATCTTATCTTAGACTAATGTTAAACCATGTGTACATAGCAATTGCCTCTATGCAAAACCACATCAAGGAAACAGATTGGCTACTAAATTGGACTTCAGATTCAATATCTCAACTTTAAAACAGAAAACAGAATATGCTATATATATAAACAGATTATATTAAACAGATGATGAAACAAAAGATGAAAGGCATCACATCCTTGCTGTTGAAGACTTTACGCAAAAGTTTCTCCCAACTTTGCTGTCACAGAATTTCTGTTACAGAATATTCCATGGAAATGCTAGCAGTGTGTTTAGGAACATTTCCTCTTACCTGAGTTGACCAAGAACACAGTTCTTTTTCCATTTTTGTTGAAATCTCCCCTGATCTGATAGGACAGCTCTTTAGTGAGTAGTACTGCAATAAAAGTCTTCCCTGAGCCAGTGTTTAAGCAGACTATTGTATTATGATCCAAAGCTGCTTCAAGCAGTTCAACCTGGGTTTAAAAAAATAATAATGTCCTTACTTACACCAGTGCAGTGAAAAAGCTGACAAAAAATAACAAAAATGATAAATAAACTACAGGCAAGTACAAGTCAACAGTATTGCTTAAGATCTTTCAAGTTCTGTATAATTAACACGTCTCTTTCACAACAATGTATTCTCACAGTCCTTCAAAAATATTAACACCATCAACACTATTTATAGCCCAGCTATTAAATCTAAAATCCTTCAGTACCACAATCTGCTCTCAGGTAGCTTTCTGAATGCATTGTTTTAATAGATGATTCTGTTGCTGTATACATGGTGTGAATTAAGAAGCTACAGCTTTTTAAATCTAATTGCACACATCAATTCAGCCCAATAAGCAAGTAGACCAGCTCAAGTTTCTCAGTAATGCTAACAAATTGCCTCTGAGCACTTCTGCAGTGCAAAGAAAACTGGTATTCTAGAACTCAGTTTTCCCTAAAGTGAAAAATCAGAGTACCCTGAGGGGGTGGGTTTCTGACTTTAGAGGGCTGCTTTGACCAGTATGTGAACCAAAAATCAAAACTAGTACACCATGTGGAAGACAAAGTGAGAGGGCACATAATGTATGCATACAATTGAGAGTCACAGTTTATTTGTCCCTAGCAGCATTCTGCAGAGAGTGACAGGAGAACACTCAGCTTAAAAGCTGTTCTGCTTGTTAGAGCAAACTGAGAAGAGGGAAGGGGGGATATAACAAATGTCAAGCAAAGCCAAACTAAAGAATTGGCTCCCAACAGGTGGAGCTGAGAGAGACATGTCCTGACAGTGTGCATCACAGCACATTCTCCACCTGCTCTGGGTTCTCCTTCCATTAATTAATGGATTTAATTGTACTTTTTAAAATGTTACTGCATTAGTAGTATCACTAGTACCTGATATTTTCTTGGCGTGTAAATGTTATCATGAATTGCTTCTTGTTGCCATGGTAGTCCAAAAAATGGACCCATTGGGGAGGAAGCAGGGGTCATGAGCTGCAGTCCCGCCATGCTGAGGGATTGCAAAGCAGGGCTTTTCATTCATTCATCCAGTGTTTCTTTCATTGCATTTTTGTTCCAGCACAGCCTACTATGAGAAGAAAATGAAACAGTATTAGATATACTTGCAATCTCAAGCAATAAGAGAAAACTTTTATCAAGAAAAGGACATTACTTGATTTTACTTACAGAAGTGTTTCTTCTCATACTATTTTCAGTGAAAAATGTTAATTCTAAATTTACAGGTACTTCTCTACTTGAAGATGTGTGCTTGTCAAAGTACCCCAGAAATTCAAAAGGAGCTG
Source organism: Muscicapa striata striata (assembly GCA_030060385.1). Classification (NCBI taxonomy): domain Eukaryota; kingdom Metazoa; phylum Chordata; class Aves; order Passeriformes; family Muscicapidae; genus Muscicapa; species Muscicapa striata. Next base: position 669,206 of record JAREIS010000007.1, on the reverse strand, counting down.
TACTTTACAGGACAATGCTCATTCTAACAGAATCTCATTTTAAATTTAAACTTTCAAAAGTAAAGCTGTCTTAGCTTTACTTCAGGAAAGAAAACCACTGAACTTTCAGCACAGGCACAAGTATCAGATTTTCCATTTTTGTTTCCAACCAAGAAGGTCTTTGACCAATTAAAGCTTTAAATACACACAAATAGTAGTTTTATTCTAATTGCTAGGAAAAGAACAGAAACTACACAAGAACATCAGTATTTTAAAATCATCAGATTCTGGTAAGATTATCTTTTTAAGAACTGGCGTAAGACTTATAGATAATTCCTGATGACTCTGGTAAGTACTAACAGAGAATGGAATCCTTACCAGGTTAACTACCAACTTCCACAAAGACACTAACTCATAAAGAAACAAAGCATTCAGAACTTCATGACAACTGAGCACCAGCAAACACTTTCCTACTGAGGCTATGAAATCTTCATTATTGGGGGGTTTGTGTGTGTGTGTGTGCGCGTGTGTGTTAAAAACATTTGCTATTTATCAGGAATGCTCAAGGTTAAAACAAATCAAACTAAACAAAAAAATCTACTAAGTAAAACAAACATTATTGAAGCTTTTGTATGAACTGACAGCTTAGGTACAGGAGAACAGAGAAGATGGAGAAAAAGCAGGGAAAGAGGTCATCCCACCACCCCCTGCTCCAAGCTCATAGATACTCTCCTTTAATATATCTAATTTCTCTTTTTGTATGCCAGCAACTGGAAGCACTAGCTGGTAACACAGACAAAATCCTTAGAATCACAGAATGGTTTGGGTTGGAATGGACCCTAAAGATCATATAGTTCAAACCCTCTGTAGTGTTTGATGAACATAAAGGTCTTTCACATGACTACAGTATTTTCATTGAAACGGTCACAATCATGCCTCTCTACTTACATTGAGCAACTGGTGAAAAACAACTAATGTTTTCTTTGTTTAAAATGACAGCTCACTGCCATAATAATTGCTAGAATTGACCAGGGGAAAAAAACCCAAACATTTTCATAATAAAAGCTGAACATGATTCCTCAATCATTCCTGTACGTAAGTACAGCCACTTCAGTTTTATAAATCACTTTGGATGAGCAGCTCCTCCTCTTTGTTTACTGTTCCATCTGTCTTGTGTTTCTTTTTCAAATGATAAACACAACCTTGGGAACATATAAAACAGCTATATCACATCACCAGGAGGGAATTAAGGAGAGAAAACCAACCTTATTTTTAAAGGCTACTAATAAAAAACACGTACAAGATTCAGTATAACAAGTAATTCACCTCTTTTGCTATGCACTTAATAAGACTGATAGCAGTTTAGCTACCCTGCTGTAAGAAGCAAGAGAATTTATGCTTACATATGGTTCCACCTTGATCTGGAAAGTCTGTGAAACAAAATACACTAGAAACAACAACTTTCTTCTGTGCACCTTCACAGAAGTCCTTAAATACAATCATGTCACTAAGACCAAAAAGCATTTTCAAAAAAAACCCTTTGAAGTGTGAAGGAAGAAGTATATGCAAATTTTTAACTTGAAAAGTACACACAACCAAAACAGCATTGTGTACCACTGCAATCATGCCTGGGTTGAGCCTGCATGAGACACAACACATTTGAAAGAATGTGGGGAAGCGGTTGGGGGGGGGAATTTAAGTTAAGTCAGGTAAAAGGAAAAAGTTATCCTCCCAAATCAATGGTTTTTTCCTGCTATACTAAGGTTTCCTAGTCCTGGCCCTCACTTCTATGATTTGTACTGGAAGTATATAACATCTGACAAGATCAATGTCAACATTATTATGGGAGTAAGCCAGAATAATGCAGTAATTGTATCATTCTATAGTGTCTATTTCAAGAGCAAGGAAAAATATCAAGTTCTTCAATTAAAAAAAAGCAGTACAGGATCATCTAGAAATAAAAAGGGAAAGAGCACATCTACTTGAAGAACAGATTTTAAATTGAAAACACTTGAGATGTAAGCACATATGTTCAGAATCTGTGGACAGAAAACTGAACATGAGCTAACTGAAACTAGCTAACAGTGAAGCAAAACAAAAAGCCAAACCAGTCCTGCTCAGCCTCTATTAGTTTCGGTAATAAAGATACTTGCTAAGATGTTCCATCTTTGTGCATTGCATTATTTTGAAATCTGATAGAACAAGAAACTATAAGAACTTGGTGAAGCTGAATTTGGAGCAAGAAACACCTGAAACAAATCATGCTTCCTGTGACTCTAGACTAGTCATGGAAGCTGGATAAGGCAGGACAGTGTTCAAGCTTATTTGTTCTACTAAAAGAATAGTGAAAATTCCAGTTTCATGGCCATCAATCTTGAGAGTTTTAAGAGCAGAATTCACAACCTAGTGTCCTTATTTTAATGCACATTTATGTGAACAGATAGTGAACTGCAGAGCTAAAATTAACCCCTTATTCCATCATTTAAAGAACTGTTTTTCAGAAAAGTATACAATGTTAGAAATGAGGTCAACATGCAATAGCAATTTTTTCCAGTCTGCAATAAATCTGGAACTAGGGTGTATGTTTTTCAGTCACATGACCATATCCAATTTGAAGCCATGCCCCAGAGCACAGTAAATTCAGGGTTTACTGCACTCAGGAATACAAACCACACTGACCAGAGGCTACACCTGGAATGAGACATCCTGGATCTAGTCCTGCTTGGAGGACAGTTTAAAACATTTATAGAATGGCACTGAGGTATACAGAGAAGAGAGTAAAGCCTTTCAAGTTTTTACCACTATTTGTAAGCATAGCTTGTACTGTATTCATGAGTTAATGCAAAACTATAATCATCTACTATTAACAACAAATTTGCAGTGTATTTAATTTGCTTTCTATACTGATTTGTAAATCTGTACCTAATATAATCCTTGTGATACAAACATTATTTCTAACCCTTCAGGATTTCATCTTGGACTAGGAATGTCTAATTTATCCTCTAAAAACACTTTCAGCACCAGCCAAAACAAGTTAGCCTCAAGAGGTAAAAATAATCCACTTACTCTAAAGGAAATAAAAAAAAGTTTATAAAAAATTATGAATTGAACCTTGCTGCTTGAATATTCTCTGACATGAACACTTGAAGAGTCTTAATGCAGTTTTTTAATAGCAATTTCTGTGTTCAAGTGCTACATGAAACATTAACTTGCTGAATGATCTAACACAGAAAATTCTTACTGGGGTAAAGGAGGACCAAATAAAAAGAAAAATTTAAACTACTACAAATACAAGATACAGAGTGGAAAATTAATGTAAATGCTAATATACAAAATGTAGAATGTTACTGAAAATGCTCCACACCAACTTACACTGTAAGCATTCAGAGGCAAGAATTGGTTTTGCATCAATTTAGGTGAACTTGCAATACTTCTATATGGTCTGGTCTCAAAGCTTTCTTTTAAAAGAAGTGTACTTTTTTAAAGATTTGACTTTTTCAGTGACAGCCCAGAAGAACACACTACTTCTTCCAGAAAAAGAAGTTAATAATATTAACTTAGAAGTTAATTATTTTATTAATATTACTCCTGCAGCTTTAATTCTCTTAAGAGAACTTAAAAATCCACAGTTTTATCTGAAAAAAGAAGTCCAAAACTCAAACATCAAACAATTGTCAATACTACTCAGTAAGATGAATCAGAAATCCCTTTTATATTGTGGTCTGTTTAACACAGAACACATCTTATGAGGCATTCTTTCTTTCTCATCCTTTAAAAATCTTTATCCCATGCATTGCCTAACAGCAATTTTTACATTTGGTCTTACAATATTCTTAAATGAAAAAAACAAGAATGTAATTCAGATGTGTTCCTTTCCAAGAAGGGAATGCCTAGATGCTTACAAATCTCAAATATAAGTATTCCTGTAGGTACCATCTTCCCTTGTTTACCTAGCACAATCAGAAATATTTTTTGTGAACATTCATTTTGAACTACAAGAATTCTACTTTTTTTATTTTTCTGATACAGAACTTGTCTATCATTGGTCTTTAACAGCCTACCAAGGCATACCAGCCCAACAGCGACTGCTTTCTGTTGTCCAGGGAAAGTTTCACTGGAGCTTATTAAAACTAAAGTTAAATTGAGGCTCTATATTCAGATGAGCTGATTCTGAAGCACTTCTACAAACAGTAGAACAGTTAACAGGTGAAATTTCTGGCAGACCCCTCCTAAGTATCTGTTTGTAGGAGAGAAATGGAGTACAACATGACACCTAGCACACTCAGAAAACCCCGTAAGTTCTTCATTTAGTGTTCAGTCCAAACCTGGACTTGGGGCAAAAGCCAACTCTGTGCTTTTCCAATCTGTACTTAGTCCACCTCAACCAACAGAGCCAGAAAGTCATTGTTCACACAGGATTTGTGTTGCTTCACACTGAACAGTCAAATGCAAAAGGATCATGCCACTATTTATCAGCACAACACACACGGGCTGCAGGGCATGTACAAATAAAGCAGTAAAATGTAAAAACAAAAACCAGTTTTGTAGCAAATCTCTAGTGATACCAGTGCATGAGGCAATCAGAATAAACATTCAGAAAGGGGATGTTTCTCCTTTAAAGAATGCAGCCAGATTCTGGCACAAACTTTCATTTTTTAAAATGGTATGTACAGGGCCTGTGTAACAATTCTGATTATGCAGTTGCTTAATCAGCAGTGTAGAACTGGTGCTAGGCAGACTCCTTTCACCTCCCTAACACAGATGACATGAAGTATATGGATCTAAGATGCAAGGCAAGGTAAGTACCAGTGGAGCTAAATACATTTCTGTCTTCTCTATGTTAACAAAGCACATTTTTCTGCTATGTAGTTTTAATCAGACAGAATCTTTCCCTATTTTTGCTGAACTCATATTTTAAACTGAAGCATACTATTGAGACAAGGATCTTAATTTACCTCTAATTTCTTTTCCTTACCATTTACTTTGTATCTTGTGTCAACTCTTTTTTTTTTGTTTGTTTTTTTAAACTGGTCATATTTCAGTAACACAACCACATCTGAATACAAAATCCACAAGAAAAACACACACACACATCCTTTCAAAAAACTGAATAAATTTCTAATCATATCCAGCTTCATAAGAACTATCAAGGCAAGTGTTTAGTGATAAACATCTAAACTTCTATGAATAAAATGAAGTAGCAACTTCCATTTTTCTTTCCAAAGAAATTCAGTCAATTTCTATAAACTCGCACAAGGAAGTTACTCTACTCTATGGTTCTGAAGCACCTTTAAATATAAAATAGGAGAACACAGTGCAGTGATACATCAAAACCTGCTTCTCCCATACTACAAAGCAGTCTTACCGTTTTAATTTCCGCAGTCTCTGTGTTTATGCTTCCTGAACTGCATTTTGACATCATGATATCAGCTTGTAGATTAATCACATAATTTGCAAGCCTTGACTCTTAAAAAAAAAACAAGAACAAAAACCTATGAATGATAAAAATGATTTTAAAAGGGAAACACAATAGCAAGATTAATTGTGGTAATTCATTTGCTTATAAACATTTATATGTGTTGAGCCTACCCACAGTTTGCTGACAGAAACAAATTATTTAGTTCACTCTGAACATGAATTATTTTAATTTACTATCAGAAACTAAAATTTAACAGATTTAAAAGATTTAAGAGAGAATTTAGTTTGAATATGCACATACTGCTCTAGTCCTATTTCCAGGTTACTATCAATAATTACTGGCTCATGTGAGAAACAGAAGAGTAGAGTGTTTGATATAATTCTACCATGGTTTGTATAACTGTACTGCTTTTTCATTCACATGTATTTTCACTTTGAGTTAACCATGAAAAAAAAAAAATCAGAATTCAAGCTTCTTTTAACTATTTCAATTTGAAAAGTCAACTCATGAAAAAGCAACAACCATTTCTCTCGAAATACACCAGTATTCTTAGTAAATGAAAAAATACTGTAAGATCACCACTTAAGATGGTGATTTAACCATAAAAGTAAAATCCAGGAAGACAGAAGTTCATGACAGTGAATTTCTAGACATATTAGCCAAATATATGTATTATATATTTATATCAAACATATTATATATACATATAAGTAGAAGTTAAAACAAAAATACCATATTTAAGCAGATCTAGAGTGTTCTTAAAGCTAGAAAAATAAAAAATTTGCATCTAAGAGTGTAAATTTTCCCAGACCTAAAAAGATTGTGAAGTCCAATTTTTTAAAATCAATACTGAAAACTTAAACACAAAATGAACCCTGATGAAAATTTCTCTCCAATCAATTCCATAAAGTTAACAGAGGATACTCTCAAGATTAGTTCAGTATGTTCATTTTTACCTCAAACGTCGATGCTGAGCTTTTCCAGAGTCTTCAAGTCTGTAATTTTGTTTCACCCTAGGTAACCTAAAAGCAACAAAGAGAGAGCATTTTACCATGAACTGCCATTAAAATCGGTGCCATGTGGTAGTCTGCTTTCTTGCACTTTAACACTTAGCTCTGTAGCAAGAGCACATGGTCCTTCAAAATCTAATTATCATATGTCCCTTTTTGGCTAGGGATGCAGACAATTAGTGTCTGAATGATTACCCCTAAGTGCTCAGGAGATATTTGCATGTTTTGTTTTTTCTGCTAAAGTAATTGCTAGCTAAGGCAAACTAGATTCACAGCTTTTCTCCCCTGTGCTCCATGCATGTTTCACCTAATACAGTAGGGAAATCCAGAAGAAAATTATTATTCAACACATTTAAGAGAGTGATCTGAAAGAATGTATGTTTTTTCAGCAAAGTAAACAGTTATTGTTTTGTTTTACACGAATACAAAAGGAATGCACCACAGAACATCTGATAGATACTGCATTCATGTAAAAAAACAGACGGACAAAAAATTTATTCCCTGGGCTACATTTTAAATTTGTGTTTGCAGCATACATAAATACATCCTTTATTTTCAGCACAAAATACAGCAAATTGCTTCTAAGATGTAGTAAGCAGAACTTATCGATTTATTAGAGCAAATTCCCGTTATGTCTAGGTTATTCATTTATTCACTCTAAACGTGAACCAGAATATATACTCTGTAGAACCAGAAAATAACAACAGAAAACTGCCACATCCAAGGTAGAAATACGGAAATATACTCACTCCCTATATATTTGCAAGAGAAGCTGAAGGAACAACGTAGCAAAGAGCAAACACGAACAGAATAAAAGGTTCAATGTTTGTCAGTAAAGCTAATGCCGCATGTGTGGCTTAACAGTGCAAATTTACTTCACTGCCAAATCGCAGATGGCAAACGCAAAGCACAGAGACCAGTAGGTAAGATGTGGAGAACCAAAACAGATGCAATTCTAATGCTCCACCAGCACAAGCACTTCCTTCAGCACACTGAAGCCAGGAGAGCTCGGCTTTAATCAATCGATTGGCCGGCAGGAATTACAGTAGGCTCTTTGAATGCCAACCTAAAACCAGACAGGCCACATTCCTGAGATGCAGCCAGGGTCTAGCACAAACCCGCAGCGTATATCGCATTAGCATCTGAACGGCGCTGCTGCACCCACTCAGACAAAGCCTGGTGGGTCCTTCCCCGGCACCTGCGGGGCCCCGGGACAGCGGCACCGCCGGGGCTGCCCCGCGCCAACACCCTGCAAACACAGCCGGAAAACGCCTTATACCAAGTCACATAAACAAATTAACGTGTTTGACCTTGCTCTATAGCTTCTGAGGATCTCCTTAAAAAAAACAAGCAAAAGACACAAAAAGGAAAAAGTAGTAACATTTTAGAAACCTAATTTTTAGGAATGTCAATATCTTCTATCAGCAAGGTTCCTCCTTTTTCAAATGTCACCTTTTATTTTAAGAGCTCAACATTCACATATTTTATCAATATCAGGTAGAAGGCAAGAGTTCTAAGATAAGTAGACACTCTGAGTGTCTAACTCCGGAACACACCACAAACACAGTAAGTACTCAAAGCACTAACATATAAAAAAAATCAGTTTCAATAAGGACATCAAGAGAAGCATCCAAGAAGTGACACAGCAGGCACTTCTGCAAATCTCTAGTGCTCTAGAAATCTGCAAGCAACCACAAGTTACTTGTGCAAATCTCAGCCAAGATCCTCCAGTATCTTGGCTGTTTGCTACTGAAACACTACTAACACAAAAAACAAGTATCCAAATATATCAGAGAATACAGAATATATCAACAGGTTCTATTTTTATTTTATGCGTTTGCAATTCAGTCCTTCAAAATAATCATTCAGATTATACCTAACTTGCTGTTAAAAAAGGATGGTCAGAAAAAGGATAATTTAAATTTATAGTGTAACATCTGTTGTCACACTATAAACAACAGGCTGAATCTGAAAGACTATCAACATTCTTGCTCTTCAACAATTTGAAATTAAACTAGTCCCCAGAGCAACTAAATTACTATTCAAACTGTTAACAACTTGAAAATGAAGTAATTTTGCAGTAAGTTCTATGCAACTGGACTCTTAAAATCACATAATTTATTTAGTGAATCTTCATGCAAATACAACTGATTCCAGCATGAACAAAGTCCTGTATGACCTTTAGGGGGTAAGGTAAAAACTGCACTTATGATTGGGAAGAAAAAGTACAACCAGGCTGGCATCCACCTCTGTAATCACAGATGTGGTCACAGATGTGCGAGGGAAGAGGGGACTACAGAATAGGACTTATCCTTTTCTTCTTGTTATTCCAGCATCTTCATATTTCAACTATTTTTCTTTGGTTTATTACAGTACAAACAATAAAGTTATGTCAGAAACCACAGTACAAACTCCCTAGTGCCTCAGATTAATTTGAAAGCAAAATACTCTTTCACATCCAAGACCTAAGCCTTCACGGAAGTCAGGGAAAAAAATTACACTCAGGACAAACACCTCTCTAAATAAAAAAAATCTGAACTATACAAACACTCTGACATACATTTATTAGTTTTAATAGCAATTAGAATTAAATTATGCCTCATATTTAAGGGGTTTTTGCTGTATAGAAAAATTGCAGCTCAATGTGTAGATTCTAATTTATAGGTAACTATAAGATCAGTATCACAAGTAGGGATAACTGACCATATCTGTGAATTTATTTATCATTTGGTCATTTACTTGGGTACCAAATTATTTACTTGTGATGATTTAGTTAATTTAAAGCTTATGTTCAAGCTTATCAGGCACTGAAGTCTTTCTACAAGAAGGCAATTAAGCAGACATTAGAGCAGGGATTTCTCTCTTCCCCAATTTGGGGGCAAGCTGTGAGGCAAGTACAGTTCCAAAGCATTAATTATTCTTGCTTTGGATAAGTAAAAACAGCAGCTGCCTCCTGAATACAACCCCATGTAGAGACTTCAATCCCATTATTTGCATAAACATAAACCCTTTCTCTGCATGTGGCTGGAAGTCAAGCTCCTCAAAACATAGGTATTCAACAGTTGACTGTTATCACTGTGCCACAGCATCCAAAATTACTAAGCTCCCGACATTATAAAAGGCTTTCTCTGAAGTCAGTAATTGGATGATGCAAGGCCAGCAGACATCTGGATTGTAAATCAAGTTCTAAAACTTGTACCAATTCTACAGTGAGAGTTCAAATCTACTGCAGTCAGCTGTATCAATTTATGTACCACCCAAGAACCAGTGTTCAAGTTCTAGCCTTACTCTCAAAAAAACCATCAACAAAATAAAAAAATGTATTCATCATGAATGGTGAATCAAACCAACTCTTTCTAGGCAACCTTCAAATGTGTATTATATGTTGGCTAGCACATAATTTACTCCACATTTTACACTTCGTTATTTTTAACTTCATGCTAAAAAAGAAAGCCTTCTCACCAGTTACACTACCTGCCTTCACATGGCCTTTCTCTGAAATGAACTTGTGGGCACACTACTGGAGTTTTCTTTTATGAGAAGCTGGAATGAAGTCAGTATTAAATTCATAAAAATATGTTGTATGAAGAAACCCTTTTCCTCCCAAATTCAGAAGACATTGAAAGCTCTTCAACTGCCACCAGAATGCACCAGCAGAAAGAAAAACACCCCGCAACAACCAAAAAACATAAATATTTTATTGAAAGAAAATATGTGAATAACTTCAAAGTAATTTCCATAGGCCCACTGGGTTGTTCTTCTTTGGTTTAGTTTTTTGTTTGCTTGTTGTTGAGTTTGTCTCCATTTTCCTTTTGGAATATGTAATAATATGTAAAGGTGCAAATGCTACCCAGGTTGAGTCAACACCCCTGGAGGTGTTTAACAAAATGTGTAGATGTGACACTTACGGACATGGTTTTGTGTGGACTGGGCAGTCTTACATTGATAGCTGGGTTTTAGGGGTCTTTTCCCTAAATCATATGGATTTGTACAATTCTAAGAAAATGCTCTGAGACAAACCAACAGTATTGGAAGGGCTCTAACACAAGACATGAGCAGAATAAATGTGCATAATGTAAAATTATCTGACTTAATTCCAGAGTAGAGAAAATACAATTATTTCCCCCTATGTAAATACATGCATTTAGACTAGAATATGAGCATTCCGCCATATTCTTTACAGTTAAACCAATGTAAGACTTCAGCAGCTCATACCAATTAACAACTTTTATCTTTAAATGCAATCTTTATTTTTCAATAGTCCAATAAAACAAACATTAGCACTGTATCTGTGATCCAAAAGTGGTGAGAAACCATAAATATTACATTTCAGCAGTACAATGCTTAAAGCTTCATATAGCATTTTCATATCACAGGTTATCTGTAGCACTGTTAATCTTCCAGAACAACTGACTCAATACTGAAACCAAACCAAAAATATTCAATAATTTGCTTGGCAAAAAGGTAGTGATGGAAGAGCTGAAGTCCTTATCTAAGTTAAAATGGTAAATAACGTCTATGAAATGAGACATGCTTGTTATGTGCATTGTCAGTCCTGTACTATCAGTAAGAAAAACTGGAACGATTTGTACAGGTTTGTGGACTTCCTCTTATGCTAAGTATTTCTAAAGGTTTTTATCTTCAATTAAATCTTTTTTAATAGATGCCTTAAATTATTAGGTTTAGGAGTAAATATGGAATCCCAATGAATATGAAAAAATAAAAACACTGAAGATCCACAAAATGCGATGTGGACAGCTTCTTTTCCCTAATATGTGGGATCATAGGTGTCTAAATATTGACTGAGAAACCTTATATTTTCTTCCCTTCTTTGCAAGCTTTTCATATTATGATCAACCATGAAAGCTGGAACAAAGTCAAACATAATTCATTGCTAACAAGGAGGTGGTTTAACCAGTTCATAAAGATCCCTTAGCTCCAATCCTGTTGCAACTAAGCACCACTAAACCTTGCAGTGGAGAGATCCAAATCAGAAAACAGACCCATTCCTGGTTCATCCATCAATCTTCCACAGCAGAACAAATACAAGATGAAAAATGATAAATTGAGATAAAATAGGAATCCTTAAGAGAATTCTCTGAGTGTATATTGATAGGTATCTTTCCCTAATGCCAAATGTAGAGTACAATCCAGAGCAGCATTAGTCCAATTTTCCACATTAGATCTGTTTGTAACATACATAGTGATGGATACTCTTAACTATGTGGGTTAAAAAAAAAAATCCAAATTGTTCCTTCTCGTTGAATGGTAACAAAAGCATCAAAAACTGAAATACACTGTTTTGCTACAACTATCATTAAAAAAAAAGCAGGGAGGCATGAAGGGGGAGGAAACTTTTTACCTTTTACTTTTCAGAATGGAGTGAGAGCTATTCCTGCATATATGCAAAAACCATTGCCAGATATGTAAATGACAAGATTGTTCCAGACATTAAAGCAGCTGTGGTTTACTGGATATGCCGTTTACTGAATACTCATTTAATGATTATAGAGGCAAGTTAGAAGGAAAGAGAAATCAAATTATTGTTAAACAATTCCATTTTTTATATCATTATCTAAAACTACTCAGGCCTCAGAAATGATGTTTTAAAGGAGTTAAATCCCTGTAAATGGTACAACTGAGGGTTTCTGACAATATGCTGGGTTCTGGAAGCAACATAACTAAGTTAATATAGTACTAAACCTGTCAATTAACTCTTCTGCTAAGCACAACTCAGAATTAATATATTCCTAGATTTGTTTCAAGTCCAGACCCTGTTTGTATTACTGGCACAATATTACATTAAAAGAGACACACATGTACATGACCCTAGTCCACAGCCATCAGTTGAAGAGAGTTCCTTTCTTCTGTAGTACTAAAATAGATAGTTCTGTAATTCAGTCAGTTGTGAACGGCACTTTCAGAGCAGAACACTAACATACAAGTTTGTGTTGAGTAGAAACACTTGTCTAAGAACAACATAGCAGATTTTGCTTTATTCAGGATTACCCACTCCAAAAACCCTGGTTATCGAGAAACAGAAAATGCAAAGCGAAAGAAAGAATTCCATCTTGTTCTTACGACATTAGTTGTAGTTTGCATCAATGCTGCCAAACCACCAATTATTATGCTTGGTATCATCCAATTACCAGAAGTACAATAGCTTGATTGCAGCAACATTAAGTAGCCAACATCAAGCAACTATGAGTAAAAACTCAGGGGTTTTCTTAAAACAGTAGTTCTCAATTTTCAGACAAAAATGCAGCCAAATTCTGTGAGGCTGACTGGCAGCTGCATTGGACTACCTCCCCTTTCTGCTGCTGCTGTGCTCAGCTTCTACTTTGGATGTATTAAAACCTACCAAAAGAAAACAGTAACAGCCTGGCAGGTACATTCCTGGTGACCAACAAGGAACGACCTGGAAAGGACAGAAGAATGAGATAAGCAGTAGAACACATCTCCACCATCCGAAATGTGGGAAACAAAACTCAAATTCACATACAGTCTCTCAGTTATCACTGTATCACTCCTCCAGTCTGGACAGCTCTGCACATGCATCAATTCTTTCACTTAATGATGAGTACTGGATTAATAGCACTTTCTTACCCTCATTTATTCTCACAGTACCCTGCAGATGACCAATGCCAGAAGGTCAGACTATGTTTCTCCAAAGGTCAATCAAACCCAGACTCTCTGAAGACATCCATGAAGCAGCACAGAAGTGAAGGGGAGCTGTAACAAACACAGTCAGACTGGCTGGGTCAGAAGAAGCACTGGGAGCATGTAAGCAACAAAGAACTTGACCTAGTTATGATGGAATTAAAAGAAAGGAGAAAGTTTCTAAAAGCAAACAAAAAAAGACATGAAGAATGCAATCAAAGATTTTGGAAAAGCTGAGATATTTTAGATTTTTAAAAAAGAAAAAAAAATCCAAAACCCCACAAATCTTACTAAAAGTCTTTAGATACCAAATAATTTATTTTATCAACAAGGAATAACAAGCACTTTTAAGTAAATTAAAAATTAACATGCCACTATAGCAAGTGCAATTAAATAAGACATTAACACCCCTAATTTTGAAGTATACTGGTAAACATCTCAGATTTATACTGGAAAAGCTTTCATCTAGGGTTATTACAAAACTACCCTATTAGTTAGGAACTTACATCATTTTTATATTTTCCTTAGAAACATCCACTTGCTTCTAAGGAAATTATATCCATTGGTATCATTTTTAGGCTGATCCACATCATAGGCATCTGATTAATTAGGAGAATAGCATCACAGCCATCAACACTGCAGTAATCACACCATTTACCTTATTAGTTGTTAAACTGAATTATGTAGAACAACTTTCCCCTGCATACTATGTTGTATTTGGAAAGAATTTGTAACTCAATTAATGCAAACATATATTACATTTATAATAATAAAAGCTTAAATTATTCAGAATAAATATTTAAATACAACTGACTTTCAATTTCATTGACTAATGATTTGCTTTCATCAGCTAATGAGCAGCTTATTTGAGTAGGCATACACAGATGCATTAAGATGCCTAAAGAGGCAGATAATTGATGATTCCAGAATGACTTAAGTAGATTATATGCCTAACTTTCAATGGAGATTTCCCTCTTCTTCCTCAGCACTGCTTTCTCAACCCTGAACAGGTCATCTCCAGTTTCTTTTTAGCTAATGATTTTAAGAAATTACCTTTTTCATAATTTTCTAATTTGCAATTCAAGCTACTTTAAATGCATACTGAAACTGAGAAAAAACCAAACCACTAAAACAAATAAAAAACCCTCTAGGCCTCTAAGACTGGCAATAGAAAAATAGTTTTGAAATGAAATTTTAAAGGTATATGATTTTTAAGTTAAAAATTTTTAAGTTTGACCTTGTTGCACAGACAAGACATTAGAGAAACTGAGACTAATCAACTAAAGCAAGAAAGTACACTGAAAAGGAAAAGTGCCTTAAATCCTTATGAGCAAGCTGTCACTGAGAAGAGTGACATTATTACTCCTTTTTAGTAGCATTAAGCACATAGCATATGCAGAGGTTATACATCCCATCATTTTACCAGACCGGTATTTCACTTTATCTTTCTCAAATATGCTTATAAAAATCTGTAGCTGGTTGTACAGTCAAATTTTTCTAAAACAATTAGAGAAGAAATAGATGTAAACAAATTACAGGAAAGTTTATTTTCATTTTATCACTTTTCTTTCATTTTCACTCAGCAGCAAGACAAAATGCTGTATAATAAAGACTTCCTGATCACAGCTTACCATGCATTTAGTATGGCACCATTATTCATCCAAAGCATCACTCTTACTCTCTCCTCAATCTGTCTCCACAACTGTTTCCAAGTAATCTATGATCACACCTGAGTCAGACCATAAGTCAACAAAAGAAATCACACAGAACAAATTGTTTCCTTAAGTTAATTCACTTTACCATAAAACTTCAGAAATGCTTGCTCCAATGAAGCTTAACAACAAATACCATGACCTGGGGGAAAAAGTTTGGATTTTTTTCTAGGCAGAAATGCCATCTAAAATGCACGTCAAACTAGAGCCCCAGATACAGCCAACACTTCTCAGGTAGGGATGAAACATTTTACTCAGGCTGGGGGGGAGGGAGGAATCAAACAAAGTGCTCCTGACTTGCAAAGGTAACCCACCTCTGTCTACTCCAACCTGTTACTTCTGAACTTTCCAGATAATTACATAGCAAATTCTGCTCTGGATAGTGTGGAGTCCTAAAGCTCTGGTTTCAAGTGAGCGATTACAAACCCCTACCAGGTTCACAGTAAATAGACTAGAAAGTTGTTTGGCTTTGTCTGGGGACAATGACAGCTGGCTTTAGGGTTTTGTATAGTGACTTGTAACATATAATCACTACGTTTGAGGCAAAAAGGAAAATAAGTCCTAGAATTTTAAGCAGTTTCTTGTACAGATTCCTAACTATGGAGTCACAACTACAAATTACCACTAGGTAAAAATGAGAGGTTTCAAACTAGGCATAACTTCAGATGTGAATGTTCCAAGCTAATAGCTAGTCTAAGTATTCTACCTTGATTACTGCACTGATTATAGGTACTTTTAAAAAGTTACTTATATATCAGAATAGTACTTGCTTAAGAAGTGTTTGTAAATCCAACTGTTTTATTTAATTTTCATAGCATAACTTTCGCCTCGTTTTGGTTCCTGTCCTGGATTTACCACAGTCAATTTTTATACACAACCCCACAAAACTACTTCATAACACACTTGTTTGTAACAACAGCGATTAATAGTGAGAAAGTACAAAGTCGAGAGTGTTACAATTATTTTAATTAATTCGTGAGAAGCAGCAGTTTGAGGTTAGTTTTCATGAGACTGTAGATCCAAACTGATGACAACCTAGCGCTCAATGAAGCACTGTCACTGCTCATTCCCTTCACTAACAGCATTGACACTTGTCTGGGAGAAAAATAGTTCAGGACAATATAAACAAGCGATTTTTTTTTCCTTGACCTAGGCAAGTTTTCTACTGGCTCAGCAAGCTGAATTAAGCAGCTGATATGGAGCAAAGCAGTATTAGAGCTGGCATGAGGAGGAGCTTGTCATCCACTTTGACAGCCACTTGAACGCCTTCATTATAGAAAACAAGGAAACTGGATTCAGCAGGTTTTTGACCACATGACTTAAAATCAGACACCAGCTTCTCTACTGCCAACTGCTACTGAACTGTGTTAAACTAAGATCAGTAAAAATTCCAAACCCAAAACTCCTTCCTGTGTAGTCCAGAATTATTCAAATGGTGCCAGAGGAAACACCTAGAGGCAGCAGACTGCAGTAATGGGATGAACCGATAAAAGGTTTCAACAACTCTCAACAGCTGGCAATGTGTACCTACCTTAGTGGCATACTACTCCAAATGCCTGCCAGAAATCAGCAGCTGCTTCATCACTATGCCAGCCACTACATACCCTAAAATCATCCAGTAATTCCTTGCAGACCCTCATCAGCTGAGATAACAACTGGTCAGTAGACAATTTTAATGAAGCATTAATTTTGTCACTAAAAACTCAGCTGTATTCAGTTTAGGCAACACAGTCATTAGAAGACTATTTTCCAGACAACTTACTATTAATCAAGGCAGGGTTAACTTCTTAACTTCACCACAGCAAAGCACTAACTATGCAAGGATTACAATAGGGAAAATTGCTCATCTCTTGGAAGTTGTTCATGTCTTTCAAAGACCCAGGGAGCTCATAAATGTCTTTGGCACTCTTCCAATCCTTTTTTCAATTAAATACTTGAAGATAAAAATGCATTACTTTCCTAAAATCTACACACTTTCTCCTCCAGAGCTTCATCACTCATCATGCCTCAAACTCCTTGCTCTCAAATTGCTCAGTAGGTAGTACAGCCACATTTCTGTAGCAGAAGATTTCATTAACTCGGAGTCTTTGTGACTGATTACACAGCAAACAAAGCAACTGATCTATTCAGTATATAAACCTATGGATATACTGGGTATACATTTCTGGAAATACCTGGATATATGTTTATTTTTTGATTTATAATTTTTGAAAGTATACAGTTTCTTGTTGTCCTATCACTTACAACTTGCTATCTTTCTTTAGTGTCAGTGAACTCCCGAGGCCAATGCTGATAGAGTTCAATATTCTTTAGAAAAAATGAACTTTCCTTATACAATTTTTTTACCAGTTGCAAAAAATTCTAAGGCAGTCTATGAAACCTTGCTGACAGTAACTACAGAAATAATGAAGAAGATACAAAGATAATCCCTCGGCTCACAGAAACATGCTTCTGTCACTTCCCCCTTACAGACTCTGCCATTCACGCTGACTCTGTTCATTAAACTGGTAGAAAACATTCATATTCCAATTTTCTGCTTATTTAGCCTCACAGAAACAGGAAAATATAAGCAGCAAGAACAAATGACAAAAACCCACATCTTCTTGGGGACTCAAAAAACACAACAGAAACAGAGGGTTAAATGTGTGCTTGTTAGAGGTTTTTTTGTTTTAAGAAGTAGTATACTTTTTTATGCCCATTATCTATCTCCAATAGTAATTCATTTTCTACAATGTTGGCAGTCATTGAGATAGCACTATGTTAGACAGCAAGAACCATGAAAAATTATCTTCTGTAGCTGGAGGGAAGGGAGAAACATTCATTTTTTTCCCCAAAACAAATTATAGCAGGTCATATCCCTTCTTAACAACTTGTTATATAAAGTTGATAATATGGGCATTTAACTTTGGCTGAAAGATGGCAAAGGTTGTGGGTCACTACAAAAAAACTGACTGACCAGAGCTTTTGCTTGTATTGTAAGCACTATAATGTTTTGTCTTCTTCCAAAAAAAAAAAAACTAGTAGCCATTGACCATGAAGGTATAGCAAAGTACATTTGCCTGCGCAGAAATACACAGCTTCAGTGAAGAATTAAAAGTCTTGCTTGAGGTTGATCCTAGACACTAATATCCTGAATAAAAAAAATTACTATTATGAATTCATAAAACTCCAGTTAATAAGTCAGTTTAAATACATTTAAATGTTTTGAAGTATGCAGAATATAAGCATCTGGAAAATGTCTTTTATTTATGCACTTGAAAGCTAAACTCAGAAGAGGGCATGAAAATAAAAATACCTGAATTAACTTGCCAAAATTTAGTGAGAGAAGTTAGGTCTTCCATGGTTTGAATGCTGCCTAGAACTCACATCACCTCTAGAAGTTTGTACTGCAAACTACACGGCAACCTCACCTTTAGACAGCTAAGCCTTTTTCAGTCATTTCTGCTTGAACAAGAATGTATAGAGTATAAGTATTATAAAAGGCCAGTAACAGTTCAAAGACAGCTGTAAGAAGCTTGGTCTAGATCAGAAAAAAAGCAGACTTTGCAAACAAAAGAGAAACATGAATTGCAAAGGTAGCCAGCCCAGACATGCTTGCACAGCCAAATCACCTCAATGAAGTCAAACAAATTTACTTTAAAAAGAAAAATGCATTTACATCACTTCCTAAGGAAAGGAGATTTATGCAATCAAGGTGGGCAGGCCTAGAACTCAAAAGTAAAAGATTAAAAAAAAAAATCCTAAATTCCTATATTTAAGACCAATTTCTTTACTGCTACTCAGCTACTTACTACCATCTCAGCTGAGGAAAAGCCTGCTACATGGCTTGACAAATTACCAAGAATTAGAATCCAAAAGAGGAGACAGGCACCAGAAATCAGGCTTTAATAACTAACAAGGTGTTGGTTCAACAATGCATTTGGGGTCAGAGGTTTTTTTATGCTTGTGTGTGCACATCTGCACAAATGAAAAAACACAAGGATACTGATATTTAAAACAAACAAAAATCCCAAGACCAGCTAAAACAGTCCCAAACTGACCATCTCTGTTTCCAGCAACCAGCCCTTCAAGTCAGTAGCCACCCTGCTGCTTCTCAGATCTCTCACACTCATTCAATGAGCCCAAAGAAATTAATCCTGTACGAAGAATAACAGAATATTTAAGACATGGGCAGAAACTGATCATGCCAGCTTACATCACAGGAGTACTGGGAAACTGACATAAAGAGAAGAAAGCACAGCAAACCAAGATTTTCTACGACCATCAACAAAGATCAAGGGAGAACACTTTTGCTTTTTTGTCTTGGCAAGATGGAACTCAGTAGTAACACCCATGTCAAAAAACACAGATCACAGACTGACAAGTCTAAAAGGAAGGGCCACAACAAGCAGTACTGAAGTCTCTTGGAGTATTTACGACAGGAGAAAATGGAAAATATTGCTGTTCCTTCTCTCTCCCCATCAGAGAATGGTCTTTCAACACCTGCAGCTGCGCAACAATGCAGGTAAATCCCTTGACACGAGATCAGTCCTCTGCTTGACTGCATGATTTCAAAGGCGACAAATATAATGGAAAATTGATTTAACTAATGCAGTCTGTAATACACAGCAGAAATAACAAGGGAATTCCAAATACTCTGCTCAGCATGCCAGCTTGAAAAATTACGATGTTACTAGATAAGCATGCAATAACTATCAAAACTAAGAGTTTACCTAATAGAATAACATGGCATACATTAAAGTGGGGGCTGCTTTGTTTTCTAGATTAAGTCTTCTAGAATATTTACTTTAATAACAGTCCTAAAGACACCATATCCCCAATGGACACAATTTAAACACCAAAACTCAAAGTGTCAACAAAGACTGTAACTTCAGTTAAAAATCACCTTTAAGTATTTATTACAGATCAAGTTTCTTCTATTCTGGTTTACCACAATACTTATGGTACTCACAAAAGGCTAACAGATTAAAAAAAAATTCAGGAAGGTGTAAAGCAAAAATCACACTTTCTGATCTACTCCAACTAGCCTTCAGGATATAGCATTCTAAAAGCACACTGCATACATTTTATCGAAGTTCCTGTTTTACACAACATTATAATTGTACTTTTACTTTCTTTAAAAGTAGCACTTCCTAAAAATATATATATATAAATAAAACCAAACTTCTGCTATCAGTCTGAAGAAATTACTTGAACACATTGAGGTGATGGGATACAGATGGCGAGTGGCTGGTTACACAGTCAGGCACCATGACATAGGAGCCACCTTGCTGTTCTGCCAACAACCTATCACACTCAGTACACTCCCTAGTTTGTACTAACTACACAATAGGGAAAAAGAGAGAATTATTATTATTATATTCAGAGAGAATCATGGAACAACAGAAAAACCCATCTCAGAATGTTCTTAAGTTCTACCTGGCTGCCTGTTCACCACCCCTAAAATCAGGAGCCAGACACAGGTAATAAAAAAGGGCTCCTTCACAAGAATCCTTATGGTGCATAACACGCTGGATGAAAAGTGCCAAACATACACATGTAACACAAGGCAGATACAATTTTTTTAAGTTTGGCAAATTAGCGTAACTGACAAGAATCCCCAATTAGAGACACATGTGATGAGGTGATTCCTCCCCAGTTCTACCCTTTTCTGAAACTCCCCCCCTTCCCCGAGGATAATAACTCAACTTTGTTGATGAAAATGTGTTTCATTCTGACCATTCTCATCCACAGTTCTCAGAGAATCTAAACTTGGACCCCCAGGGTTTAAAGTCACCCGGGAATTTCTTGTGTCTTTCTGTCTAACGGAGAAGGTAAAATGCTAGCTACAAATACGGTAATAGCCTACAGAGATACAAATATATATGTAAAGAATATAGAAAATATATAAAAGCAAAAAGGCAAAAACCAATTCAATAGATTAACATCTACCCCAAAATAAAAAAACCTGTCTGTAGTCTTAGCACTTACTATAATGCTCACAGTCCCTAAAGCCCTAGAATCCTTTTCAAAATCTTCCTGACCTCTTGCTCTCACTTACATTCTAGAGCTTATCTAAAAAGAAATCAAACTATTTCAGCTCTTTTACCCATTTTTCCTAAAAAACTCCTCGCTCTTTTAAGAATGCATGTGTTTCCATTTGGTTTCGCCAGTAATTTGCATTCAGTAGAGATCAATGCACATTCCGTCAGTTCATACTGAAAGCCAACACAAGAAGCTGCGGTACTCAGACTGAGCACCTGTGCTGAAGCAAATCCATACTCTTTGCTGAGAAAGTGGCCAAGTACTTTGCACATTTTTGAGGTGGGAAAGGAGAATCATCTATGGACGACATTAAAAAACCCCATGAAAATACACTTGCTTTTGAAATGCAGGTTTTAGGTTTTTTTCCGTTTGTATGCTAGAGATGATCAAAGTATTTAAAAAAAAGAAAAAAAAAGAAAATTTAACTTCTAGAAAAACATCAGTGCAATATAAGAGACTAAATAGCTTGGTTGGCTTCCCCCTACCAGTAACCAGGGGACATGTATGGAGCTGTACAATGGTAGGGCAGGCAGAAGTACCTTCCACAGACCAGCCACATTGGTGTCTGAAAACGTACTCTTGTCTTTAGAGCCTTGCATGAATTTCACTACAAATTAATTGTTTCAACTGTCTTGTAAACTTCTGGCATACCCAACAGACTGACGCACCATGTCTTTTCAGTTAGGGTGCAAAGGAGTATAACATTTTGTGTTCAGCCTGTAGGATACAGAAATCCTTCAAAAACAGGAGAAACAAGCAAACAGTCAACACTTCCCTCTTCTACTTTCTTCATTACTCTCCTTGTGATGTTTGTTATCCCTTCACTGCCATGTCCTTCGTCTTGTGAAAAGCCCCAGTCAATTTTCAATCTATGCACCGCTTAGCCTAATACAACTTTTCTAAATTAGAAGAGAGATAAAGACAAAATACCTTAACTGCATTTAATATTAAACATACGGACTGAGAACAGGTTTACACAATGACATACTGATGCCATTTCCTGCTCAATTAATTGTTAATTCTTGTATTAGCCAATTTGTGGCTGCCAAGTCCTGGCCTGCCACTTTCACAGAACTGTATCATCAAGATGCTTTGAAGAACAGCAGTAGCTAATTCAGGGTCAACATTTCTGAATAAAATATACATATTTGTTACCCCTACCAATTAATAAAGTAACATTCCAATTATTAAATACTTTAAAAAACCACCTTCCAGCTGAAAACTGCTAATAGCATCTTCAAAGCTCACAGACCATAATGTGGAGACAGACAATAAGACAGACTCTCTCAAGAGAGAAGCTTAGGAGAATAGGTATGAAATTAATTTTAGCGTCTGTATGAACTTGCTAGAACAAGCACTACCCCCACCTACGGAACATACACATGTAGTCAGCATTTCAACACAGCATCCAGAGTGGCTTATTTAAAGTAAACACATAAAACACAGTAAAACAGGGCAAACTGAGTGTCTGCAAAGTTAACTGTTTTGATTACCACGTTTAGGAAAACAAAACGAAAGACAATTTTCCAGCCTACACACTTTCACGACTTGAGCCCACCACATAACTTGAAGACCAAAATCTTATAATCAAAAATACTCAAAGATGATCTGAAGTGACAAACATCCTCCAGACTGTTAGCAGTTAGCTGAGATTTACTATTCACTTTGAGAGTCACTTCTATTAAACACTAATTTCTGGTTAAGCATAACGCACACAAAAATATCTTTTTTTTTTTTTTCCTGGTCAGATATCACCTCCATTTTCTACTCAGGCTATTTACATATTACCTAACGAAACCAACAAAATCTCATGCAAAAATATATGTCTGTTTAACCTTTCACTTTTGAACGGATATTCACACAGCCTGCCTTAATCACGCTGCCTTCATTTACCCTGCAAAAGGATGGAAAGGAAGCAAAGAAGAGAGCCAGGCCATTCTTATATCGCCTTTAACATCATCACTGCGGAGTTTAAACTCCTTTACTACCCGCCACTCCTTTCCCGGGACGCGGCGGGAGGGCCCAGAGCCCCCGGGCGGCTCCGGCGCGGCTGCCCGGGGGTGCCGCTCACAGACAAAGCCGAGCGGGGCCGCAGCGCGGCCCGCCTGCAGGCCCCGCCGGCGCCGGGGAGCTGCCCGGGCCGATCCCGGGGCGCGGGCGGCCGCGGAGGCGGAGCAGCAGGGCCCGGACCCCGGGAGGGAGGGACGGACGGACTGCCGCCATCCCACCCCGCTGGCGGCGGCGTCGGGGCCGCGGGAGCTGCGGCCGGCGGGCGCGACACACCCGCGCTCGGCCGCCATGCAGCTCCCGGCGCGCCATCTCCTACCTGCTCGGACCGGACCCAGCCCGGCGCTTCCGCCTACTACAGGCCGCGTCTCATTGTGCTCCCGCCGCCGCCATTTCCCCGCCGCCGCCGCCTCAGTCCCCGCAGCTGTCAGGTCCCTCCATTCACCTGGGCCGGGGACGGCCTCCCCTTCCCTCCCTTGCCCCTGCGCTACGGCCGGCGCTACGCAAACGGAGCGCCGCCCCCGCCCCTCCCGCCCGTACCAACAGGGGCCGCCCAGCGCCCGCGGCGCAACCCAGTTCCGAGAATTCCGCCCTGCGCAGTCCGCACGCTCCGCGTCCCCCACGCTATGAGAGGAAGCAGGCGATTGGCGGCCGCAGCCGGGTAAAAGGTGAAAGGTTCGCGAGGCGGCCAATGGAAAGGCGGGATACAGCGACTGCCGGAGAGCCTCTGGGCGCTCACGTGCGTGCGCGCTCCCGCCCTCCCCCGCCGGAGCGGTGCGAGCGCTCGGCCGTGCCCCGTGGGCGGGCGGGTCTCGCGCGCTGGGGCGGGGGCGGTGGGCGCGCGGCGCGGCGAGGGCAGCGCCCGCCATCTTGGGAGGGGGCCGAGGTCCCGGCCTTCGGTCCGTGTGCTGCTGAGGCAGCGTTGGTTATGGAGAGACAGATCTGAGGGAATAGGCTTGTTCTGTCGCACGGCAAGCCCTAAGGGAAAAAGGTCTTTTGGCAATGTGGATAGAGAGCAGCGCTGAGCTGTCTCATGACTGTAACAAAATCCCGCCTTTCCACACATAGGTGGCCATTTCCATCAGAAATCACCTTCCTGCCACAGGCAAAGTGCTACTTTTCCACTGGGGAGCCTTCAGTCCTTGCTGGTGCAGGGCCCAGAAGGTGGAAGAAAGGACAGCTGGAGGTGGTTGGGTTATGTGGGCTCCCAAGGCAGCATCTCCTTCTGTCACTGCATGAGGCAGATTGTGGCCTGGCTGGACCACTGGTCTCACTCCAGTATCTCAGCAACACTTTGTTGATCTAGTAGATGTTACTACTAAATATTTTTTAAAGTGCCCTGAAATGTCTGGGATTAAACAGTTCACATTTTTTGCCACCACCAAAACCAGACAGAGGTTACATTTGAGTTACATTTGTGTTAAGTCGGGACCAAGTGAGAGTCTTCTATGATCGCATGTGCTTGCACAAGGACTGGATGGTGATCGGCCTTGGTGCCTAATAAAGAAGATGACCATAAATACAGTGCCACTTCTGGCCAGCCACTGCCCTTGTAAGTTGTGTGGAAGGCAGTGTGTTTTCAGTGGAAAATCTGTTACTGGGCATCCAGCTTCCTCCTTCCATCTGCTCTCTGCCAGGGACTTGCCATTGTAACACAACTGTGCCTACAAAATCAGTATGAAAAAATAAAGCTGACTGGAGCCATCCTAAGGTTCATTTAAAACAACCAGAGTAAAATTCAGATTCAAAGTGATCTAGAGGCCTGGGATATTATCAAATTAAGTATTTTCTTGGCACAAACCTCTGCTGCTTTTTAGAGCACATCTTCTGTAATGCCCACCATTATGTTGTTAAATGTTACAGTACTAGGTATTTTTATAGGACTGAAAGGGCATCCTTCTGTTTCTTTTATGGATGGAAGAATAATTATATCCCATGACAAAAGCTGAAGAAGAAGAGCAGCTGTTCAGTCTTATCCAGTGGGAACTGTCAGAGCATATGGATCTATTTTTCCAATTTTAGCTGAAGTACTGAAGGAAATTGGCATTCTTGATTCCTTCTAATATAAAATAGAGCAGAAAGAAACCTTCCTTAGTGCAGGCCATGGTTAAATAATGAATTTTATCCATTTCAAGTAGGTTCAAAGAGAAAGCCACCAGAATACTTAGAAAACAAAACAGACAAATGCCAGGAGAATTCTGGAAGTTATTTTCTTATAAAATTGGGTGTCTTTTTCCACAGCTATTTCCTCCTCCAGCCTGCCTGATGACAGGAGTTTTTTATATAAAAGCACAGGATGCAATCTGTGCAGTTCTTTATACTCCTTTCCCCACTACCCTCTCTCCATTCTAAGAAACAGATATTTGATGTCATATATTTGTGTAATCAGACCTAACATTCAGAGTTTAGGCCCAAATTAAAAATTTATTTTTATGTTGATTTCACAAATGCCTTACAAAGATTTTTAAAATGAGATTAACTCATCAATGTGAGATACAACTGAAAAAATTCCACATATTTAAAACTGGTTGGCATTCAGAGTTTGGTAAAAAAACACACAACCAACCATAAAACAAAGCAAACGGGCTGTGGGATGAAACGGACACACTGCCAGCTATTAAAATCTGGAAAAGAATAAGTAACAATGTACCAGTAACAGCCTTCCCCGTATCTTTAGTACTATAAATACTGATATTTATGAGGTAACTGTTGTTAGACAACATGAAAATAGAGACATTTATCTCCTTTTGAAAAAAATCAGTAACGGATGGAGAATGGAGGCTTTTCTCGTTTTTTTTTCTATTGACTAAGATTAACAAAATATTCTGTTTGGGTTAGAAAAGAGGAAAACTGGCATTAAAAATCACTTTGTCACAATGAATTGTCTTTGCTCGTGCTGCAGAACTCTCTAATCACACTGGTGGAAAGCAGGCGTTTTGGCTCCACTTGTCACATCAGGTTCTGAAATGGACTCAGAAGAGATTCCTTGCTGCGAGACAATGGTGACCTCTGTTGTTCCCTGCTGTTGGTACCAGCCACGATGTCACTGGTTCAGTAGAGCACTTTGAAACAGGCTGGCACTTACCCAGGAAATACGTGCCCAAGTGTTGCATTCTAGTTTCTGGCCAGGAAAGGATGTGTCTATTCTGTACTCCTCTCGGGAAATTTTTCCTTGAAGCTTTCCTCTTAAGAAGCCCCTAATCTGGCTACCAGGTTTTCCAGCTGTGAATCACTGCAGGAAAGAGCAGTTGCAAACATTTTAAACCACGGTGCTATTAATAACACCTGCAATGTATTATGGGGAAAAGAGAAGGAAGCTGGAAGAAAGAAAGAACCTTATTTGAACAAATTCCATTTCTAAAACTGAAGCTTAGATTTTAGCAAGGTGTTAGGTTGCATGAATCTTTGTCTCACCATAAAATACATTTAAAAAATAAAACAAATTAGCATGTTTTCCCACTTCAGTGACCCAGAGGATAATTCCAAGGATATTTTCCATAGTTCAAGAGAAATTTCAGTGATTTTTTTTTTTTACCTCTTTAAATTGCTGACATGAGGATATGAGCTGATGTAGCTTGGAAACTGACCCCTCTCTCTCCTGGCAACATTTCCCAGGAAAAGTTCCCTGCTTTTTCCTCGGATTTCTCCAGACTGATGGCCTCCTCCATCATCTTCTACTTACAGTCTCTAGAGAGTCTCACAGTGACACATCACTAAAGAAACTAAACAAATTTAAATCACTGGTAAGGAAGAAGGATGGAGAAAAATAAATGTTCTGTTAGGAAAGAAATCCCTTTTTGACCCCCTACATCTACCAGTGGGTGAAAAAAAAAAGGGGGGAACAAAATTTATGTCAACCACAAGATTTGTATTCAACTCTGAGCTTGTAATTGTGTTGGCTGTTCTGGAATGTCTCACAGAGAGATAATACTTTTAAACTAAAATTAGCCAACTCCTTTAGAAATTATTTTTGGCTTATTTTGATGCCATCGAACCTCCAAAGGGTTTGGATGCTGTGATTAATTTTCCTGTAAATTTAGAAATTCATCAAAAGTAGAAAAAGGAGGGAGTCACAATAGACTTTGGTGTGACTAAAAATATCTGAACATGGGCAGCAAGAAGGAAAAGTTCTGCTAAGGTTTACTGATGATGTCAGCCCTTGAAGAACTGAGCACTGCACTGTTTCCTTTCAGGTTTGGGCCAGTAGGGAATCCAATGAGCAAGGGGGAAAGGCTCTTCCTTTCTGCCTTTTCTAAAAATGGGTGCAAGGTTTCCCTTTTTCCAGTCACCTGGGAAAAAAAACCTGATTGGATTTTTTTTACTGAAAGAGGGGAGCAATTTCACAGTTAGCTGCAATGGCACAGTACAAGAGATCTGGAATAGAACAGTTAACAGAAGTTCCTAATGGCCTTTGTTAATGCCTGAAAACCAAGAAATACCACTTTACAATGTATAAATCTATATTTATGTAGATTCTAGATAACATGCAGAAAATACATATCAGCAGAGTGATAAATTGTTCCCCAGGGTACTGAGCAACCATAAAAAAGAAATATAAAAATAATCAATTTGAAGTATTTGCAGCAGATGGAGCTATACATTTTGCTTTGATCATATGTTATATGATATTCCAAGATAGGTGTAGTTTGGCAAGGACTGTGGTAAGCCAGTGGTACTGTCTCACCAAGGAATGGAGGTAGTAACAGAAGGCATCTCATAAATTGCTGCAATTAGCTCTCCTGGAAATAATCCTTGTAACATCAGTAGAAATAGCAACTCAAGAAAAGATTACCACCGTATATTGGTGTCTTAATAGAGATCAAGCTCAAGTCAAAGGCTTTGCTATATCTGCTCACCACTTTGAAGGTTCTCCTGCTCCTGCTGGCTTTTCTTTACCGCCAGGTAAAATGAGCCCTGAAGAGAGGATGAAGGTTTCGGTTTACACTACCAACAAGAATATGTGTGATGGCCACAGGTTATCCTGGGGAGGTCTGGGCTCCTGCACAACCCAAGTGCATACTCAGTGTGTACACACATGTAGGGCTCCTTATCTGAAATCAACCCTGTGCTTGTCTTTGTTGCTGCCAAGATCCAGATGGATCCAGGCTGTTTCCAACACTGCATGTATATCATCTTCAAACTACAAAAACTGTGATTACACAGCAAGTATAAGGGAGATTATTTCTGAGTTTCTGTCAGGCTTAACTTTTATCCCAAAGTAGTTAAAAGAAAACCAGTCCTATGGTTCCTGTCTTATTATGTTTGAAGTTTGGATTTCATACCATTATAAAAATTTATTCTGCTTCCACACACTGAAATGACCCACCTTGCATATTTGAACTTCACATCCTTCCCTCCCAGTGCACTTGCAAATTCCTAACCACAGTGTCAGCAGCAAAAAAAACCAAACAAAAGAACCCAATTAAAGAAACAAAAAAACAAATAAAAAACCTAACCAACCAACCAAAAAAACAAACAAACAAACAAAAAACCAAAAACAAAGCCAAAACAAACAAAACACAAAGCAAAGTGTATTTAGAGATTTTAAAGTTTTGGTAATGAAAAGTGGTAGACAGTCTATCCCTGGAAACATTTGGTCAGACTGTAAAAGCATCTGAGCAACCTGATTTGGT
The DNA here is from genome assembly GCA_030060385.1 of Muscicapa striata striata. Lineage (NCBI taxonomy): Eukaryota > Metazoa > Chordata > Aves > Passeriformes > Muscicapidae > Muscicapa > Muscicapa striata. The sequence continues at coordinate 640,762 of JAREIS010000007.1, read as the reverse complement.
GGAGGTGCCCATGGCAGAGCAGTTAGACTGGATAATATTTAAAGATCTCTTTCAGCCCAAACCATTCTATGATTGTGGAAATCTGCAATGCTAACAGCACTGGACCCAAATATCCCAAATTTCCAACAGCACCATGAATATTCTCTTGCTCTGTATGCTTAGATGTGTGGGAGGGTGGTCCAATAGGCAGGTATAGCTACTCAGGAGTGGTTAGAAACACTTTAAAAGCATGTGGGATGATTTGATTTTGTAGAAGGATTAGAGGAATATTTACAAGTTCTAAAGCATGATACCTATGAAGAGAGAAGAATCATTCCTATATCTTTCCCATATGCTATTTCCTTTCTCTGTATTTATCCAATTTAGATGTATTTTTCTGGACACACATCATAGAGCTGATTCTGAACTGTATTGCAGCTCTGTTGTACTTTATTTTCTTTTTCTCATATACTGCAAAGGGAATTAAGGTGTAGGGGGAAATATATAGTAAATATGAATTGGTACTGCAGCTAGTAATTTACTAATTCCCAAGACTTAACATTTATTTAGAAACAGTCCAGATAAACAAATTTAAGAACAGTAAATAATTAAGCACAACTGTTTTTGTGAGCTTTCCCATGGCTTCCCTTTATAATGCCAATTTCTATGCATTAATAAATTAGTAATTCTTCCCCTTTATAAAAATTAAAATCAATTTGTTTGTTGACCAGAAAAAACTTTAGATTCTTCCTCCAAAATGACAAGTCACTTTTTGCATAAGTGGGAAAAAACAAACTTTCTGAATCTGCAGTCTTTACTGAGGTCTTCTCTCCTAAAAAGTGCATTTAGTTTCTGGGCATGAAAAAGTGTAAATAGATAAAAATAATAGATATAATAGATACAATTACAATAATAACAATTAATAAATTAAACAATTAGAATCCACAAGGAAAACCCCACAGGTAACAGATACAGAAAGACTGTCCATTTATTTCAAAATAGGAGATTCTGTAAAATAAATTGGAGCTACTCACTAGTAAATACTATTTTTATTACAGCATAACAGTTTCTAAAAACATTTTGTTTACCAGCTGTACAGAAGAATTTACTTCTTTCTCACAAAAATTAGCTTTCATCAACTAGTGTAAACATCCAATACAAGCCCCTGACTGAGTGTTCAGAAGAAACATATTTGAAAGTAAATGAAAATGCATTTCCTTCAGTATATCTGGACACCACTCAAATCTTCCCAGCATTTGTTCTCATTTTAAAAAATCATTCCTCACCACTTGCCAGAGAAGCATGTATTTTAAATATTACATTCCTTACTTAGAAATTATTTATTTAGGATGAAGTCCCTCATTAACTGTTTAGCTATCTACCACTTTACATTTTAAACTAGAGAACTTTAGCAAGAAAGGTAAACAAGTTTATTCAGCTTTTTACACAGCAGTATACAATAGCACAAGGTGGTATTCCTGCTAAAATATTTTGTTCAAGACAAAAGTACTAGTTAAATTTTTTATTACAGTAAAAATACTTCTGTGACTTGTGTAACTTATTTGGCATTAAAATGTGACTGCATTGTTTCTCTTAAGAACTCAGCAGCATATTCACTGAAAGTTACTTGATTCACATCAGACCTGTCATTTTGAAATAAACAAGAGTGATTTTCTGTTACAGTCTTAATAATGGCCATTGACCAGGGACCCACCCTCCTGTACAAACTGGTCCTTGGACACAGAAAATCTGCTCTGTGAATCAAAGAGATTCCAGAAAAGCCCAGGGAAAATAATGAAACTATTTGGGGAATAAGATGTTACCTGGCCTTAACATAGTAGTGATGACCGGGAACTAGCCTTTATTGGAATGGTTAGTTTTAGTTATTTCTTACTAAGGTAAAATAATTTTTAATTGGTCCTTCTAACATTTTCATGGAGAAAAAAATGTATTAAGCACTCAGGGGCCAATTTTTTGTTCCAGAGACATAAACTTAGACATTTCCCCCACTATGGGGAGAAAATAACATGTGTCTCATTTTCCAGTATCAGCAGTAGCAGCTGCTTGGAAAGAAATTGTCAAAAGTGCCACTGAGGTGGAAGGAGGTTTTCCATGTCTTACATTTAGTGGAGGAAAGAAATACTTTGATGTTCCACAATTCCAGTTAAGATAACCCTGAAATTATGATGGCACTTGAAAAAATAAGGATTAATTTTTCACCCTTTGTGAGCTCTGGAGTTGTATGAAGTGATGGACAGAGCAAGCGAGCTACTCCACAGAGAACACGACTTTTCCATATCATTTAATATGCATGTATCCCATCCTCCTGCATGAGTGGCTTCATGATGTTGGGCTGGGATGGTGAGGACAAGCCATACTGTGTGTCCTGTTTATATACAAACCTGGAACATGAACAATGGTAAGTTGGGCAGCTGTAAATGAGTGTTACCAGTGGTGTGCCAGGAGAAGTTATTTGCCTGACAAAAATCTGCACAATGCAGAAATCGAAAGGATTTAGTGGTTTTTACCTCCATTCAGATCTATTACCTCTAAGCTCAATGGAAACAGCAGGCAACCTATTGCCAGGGTATCAGCTTGCAGCTGTAGCAGTTTGGGAATTTCCATGGCCACAGCCCAGCCTGAAACCTCACCTTTGTTTTCCAGTTTTTGTTCCCTGCTGCTGTTCTCTTAACTGAAGATAGATGTTAACTTTCTCTCTTTGGAGGGTTGATTCTGCAGAATTTAGGCAAACAAATGCTCTGTGTAAAGTGGAGGTAACTGAAGTGAGTGGTGTATGGTTGATGTAATTGGATTTGCATAGGCATTGCACAGGCTTCAGCAACTTCCTGGCCTATGCGGTTGGTGTTGATTTTAGTGCCCTCAGGGCCAGATCTTGTAGTGTGTACTTAGCACACAGATGTGTTGCACTGACTTCCACAGAAGCAGAGGAACTGAACACATCACTGGATGCATTCACGTTTGTGTTTGGCAAGAAGGGACTCCCAAGTATTTAAAGCTAGCATAAGTGATAATGCACTATTATAATTATTAGTGTGTTAGATGGCTGAATGTGATAAATCTCCTAAAGCTTGGATTCTTTGAGGATTAGTGCAGAGAACCCTAAAAAACCCCAGTGGATATGGCATGTACCCTTGTAAACTCAGTGGGGCACTACTTGAATAAAGAAGTTACAGTCATACTGAACAGGAGTAAACTGAGAGGGTCCAGAAAATATATGGGATTTAAGTGAGTTTAGACGCCAAATATCACCATGTAGAAATTTCAGCCTTAGGAAGTTTTAATGGAAGAAAATTGCTCAATCACTCAGTATATTTTGCAACTTTAGCTGAAAGTTTAACATCACAAAATGACATATTGCTATGCAGCTTTAAGAATCACACAAATATATTCAATCATTTCCCCTGATTTTCAGATCTGCTGTTCATTAAAAGCTCTTCTGTTTGCAGTTTCCAGTTTTCAAATGGATGGCACAACCAACGCATAGCTTAATGTTCATTCTTATGAGTCATAATTAATAAATAATTGTATCACATACATAGAATTTAACAAGTACTCTTAAAATGGTTTTACAGTTCTATTAAATATATAGATAAAATAATCACTGCTATATAAAAAAGTCATTTTAAAACAGCTGAACTCTCAAGCTTTGCATAAAATTCTGTAGACACATTCATTACAATCTAGAAACTCAATAAAAATACATTTTAGAGCTCAATCTCTCAAAAATATCCATGGCACTGAAAATTGATTGTCGTTTTTTACTGTAGTCTGTGCTTGCCCTGCCTTTGCCTGACAATTTCCTACAATTTGGCAAAAGCTATATTCCAGTCAGTTTGTAGATTATGTGACTGTTTAACTCGTTTCCTCAACTCTAAGTCATCTGCCCCATAAATGTTTAGTGGGGTTCTGTCTTTAATAGTGTATCATTCCTTGTACTTTCTATAGAATCACAATGAAACACTTTTTAGTTAAGTTACATGACTACAATGACATTGAACCATCCTATTACAGTTGCCACTCAGTCTTTAATGCTGCTTCTGTGAACACCGAACATCCTTTATCTAGTGATTCTCACGGCGCTTCCTGACACTTACACTCACAATGCTCTGCTACCCACATTTGCTCAAAACCAGCAGGTTTTAGAAAGAGTCTTAACAGATCAGTACCCGGTGTATCTGAATTCAGCTGCTAAATCAATATACCAAATGTGGGCAGTTCAAGCTTAGCATTTTCAACCCAGGCAAAAGTTCGGCAAAAACTTCTGTATTCAGACAGCGCACATATCTGCTGCATAATGGGTAGACAGTGGATCGCCCAACAGGGTTTAAACCCTCCACTATTGCCAGCCAGTCCTCTGGGCAGCAAGTTAAAATAGGCTTTGCCATAATAAATGTTTCACAATCAGGCTTTTAGGCAGCAGCTCAGAATAAGTCACAAAGCCCAAAACCAAGCAGTTTTCAGAACAGGGCACTTGCATTAAGGAATTGGATCTTGTACTGTGGAAGAAGAGATGCAGGCTCACAAGTCAGTTTAACTGGGGGAAGCTGCTGCTTGTGCAGCTGTCAGTCTTTACAGTTCCAGGTAAAGGCAAAACTCTTGAAGAGTTCAGTCATTTTTTTAAGCACAATTGACAACACCAGTATAATCACTCTTAGTGCTTCACCCTGGATCTTCTCACCTATGGAATGTCTGGGTAAGGTACACTGCTTCTGTTACAGCACACCCAACAAAAATCCAAAAATTGAAAGCAATATAATACCAAGTATCATGGAATGGCTTAGTTTTTTTTTTTTTCATCTATTTTGGACAGAAGATGCAATCTCTCTCAAGGGGATAGGCTGGGAAAGCATACATTAATTGAAACTTTGGCTGAGATGACCAATACAATTGCCGGATGCTGTTTGACATTTAAACTGCTCATTTCAATGTATCAGTCACTGCTCATCAGTGGCAAAAAATACTGTGTAATGACATTTCTGGCATCAGCACATTCCCATTCACCTTTCCATTCTTCATGGATGTCAGTTGTTTAGCTAAGACATCCAAAGAGCTCCTCATCCTGCTTAACTTTCTTATGAGGAAGAAAAGAAGAAGGGAGTGTACTTGATTGAACTTTGATAGCTGCAAAGCCCTCTAAAGAGACTGTAATCCAACTCCAATTAGCCTCTGCTGAAGATTAATAAACATGGAAGAACCAGAGTAAATATACAAAGGGTCAGAAAAAGTTATTATAAAACCAAAGAAGCTTATGAAGAGTGGAACATACTGAAAAGCTGTCAACAGTTTTGCTCCAAACTACTGTAATACACAGCTGCTTGCTGCTATTAAATAGATGCCATACCCTAGCTTGGTATTCTCTGGTTTTCAGGATAAGCATAAAAGGTTTCTTATACTAAGTTTTATTCTTTCAGAGGAAAAAGCACTAATCCCTCAACTTTCTATTTTCTTTTGGAAGAAAGTATCACTCTTTCACAACAAGAACAAGCAGATTTGTGGGTCACAAAATCAGCTGATCAAAATCTTGATAGTTTTTGTGAACAAGATGAAAGAAATGTTTTTTTTTTTTTTTTTACGTTAGCTGATTTAAACCAAATTGAGTTGGGACATTTGGATCTCTTCCTCACCAAGAAAAATGGATCTCATTTCTAGGTTCGTGGGGTGAATCCAGCTCTAGTCAATAGAGTCAGAACAGAATAGGAAAGACTTCAGCTTTGTTAAAAGGTGTTCAGAATTTTATCTTCAATGTTTAAGATCTCCTGTCATTCCCTTCTTCTCTTGAATTCTAATTGCAGCTCTGTTGCTATATATTTTGATGTATCTTTATCCCAGGTGCTATTAGTTCAGCTGAAAACTTAGCCAGGGTAGGGATACAACTTATGCTACAACAGAATATGTAAAAGTTATAGCCATGTCATTTAATTTTCACTCAGAGTAAAATTATAAAACCCTTCATTTTAGGAAGCACATTGCAGTCAACCTTCTGAATTTTCAGGTGGAAGCAGCAATGTGATGCAGTCTCATAAAACATATGGTGAAACTAAAAATTTGCCAATGAAAAGTAGTGACTTCACTAAAAATCACATGGAGAAAAGTTACTGCTATAAAATTGAAGACTTCTCTTTTGTCCTACAATGCATGGATTACACCTTCTCTGGCAAAAATCCTATATCAAATATCCTAAAGTAATCATTGATTTGGACAAAAATTACAAGAGGCAGAAGTAACTCAACTGTGCCCATGGATAAGCCACAGGAATCTCTTCAGTTGTGCAAGTTGTCAGCATTTCTCTGTACTTAGTTTTCCATCTGCCCTTTCTTTCTCAATTAAATTGGACACTTAAAAGATATTTCTAAATTATTTCACCATGCCTTAGTGCCTTAACAGTAGCCTCAGCAAAGCTGGTTACCTATTATTTTTTGTATCTGCAAAAGACAGAAATCTTTATGCGATCTGTAAGTAAAAGCAGCAAAGAAATTGAAGCAGAAGCAGGCTCAGAAGCACTGAGGTACTTTTAAAAAACTTTAGTTTCTGGCCTGAGATTTCCCATGTAAAATCTCCTAAGAAGCAGTAGCATGTATGTCCTTCACACTTCTCCATATCCAATTTTCTTCCTGCAAATCAAACATACCAAAAGGTGCAGGATAAAAATTACTTTAAATCCTAAAAAAAAAAATAAATCAAACTTCCCTTCCCCAATATACCCTCAACCTCATTTTGTTGTTCCACTGGATTTGCTGTTGGAACTGTAATAAATTCCTGGTGTGTGTTTCACTACCTGTAGCTCTGCTCTGCTTCCAACTCTTTCAAATGGAAAATGGGAAGAAGCATTTCTAGCCTTGCCCTTGCAGGTGGTCAGATCCAGAGGTAAGTCAACACCATCCCTCTTCCACAGCTATCAGGCCCTACATGAGAAAATGAAGCCAGAAGAATAATTTTTGAAGACTAGAGCTCTGAGTTGTTCATACCTCTACTGATAATTATCTGGTTTTATTTAGCATCTTATAAAGCAAGGCACAAATGTACAAAATCGCATCTACTAAATCAGATAATTTTTATATATATTTACACAATTACCATAATATAAAACGTGCTTTGACACTGTCATAGCACAACAGTAGTGGAATTGAGGCCAACCTGATAATAAACACAAATACCAGGTCCTGGATTTCTGTTTGTGCTTCACCTGAAGGAACATACTCATTTGCGGATACACATAGCAATCCAGCCACTATCCCTTTATTTTCCACACCTCACACAGATCAAACTTTGTTGCTAAGAAGCTGTGGAAGGAGTAAAAGGCAGTAGACCAGCACCCAGAAAAAAATGACAAAGTAGAATAGCTCTGGCTGCTCAAAAATCGTTATCTCATGAGTTGGTGCTGGAGTCTCTCTTGCTTCCAAGTCCTTTTTCTTCCTGAAAATAAGAGAGGATTCAGTAAGAGGCAAGGAAAAGAAGAAGAAACCTTCAGTGTTATTAATTACTGCACAGATCAGAGCATGGACTAAAAGACCCCAGGTTAAATGAACCTTTTCAGTCTAGTCAGTTGGAGTGCGCCAGCTAGACTAGGAGTGGCATACTGGGTGTTAGCAGTGTGTTAATTCCAGAGTCAACATGTGTCAGAATCAATCTTCTGAAAACTCCAGATAAATTCTCAGGTAATTCAAGTAAGTGCCATTACAGCACAGCCCTCTGATGTAAGGAGATTTCCACCTGTCAAAAAGATGCCCTTTTATTTTCAGAACAGTAAACAGCACTGGGCAACACATCTCACACTTACACAGTTTTGTTTATAAATTGGGTCTGACTTGATATACGTTCCCCAAATCATCTACTTTCAGAGCCCTTCATTTAGGCACTAGAATATTAAACAGAAAAAGCCCAAGACCTCCAACCAAGAAATCAACTAGCAGTTGGGGGTTTGCAGGACAACTTTACATCTGTGGTTCATAAGGGCAAAGCCTGATGGATTCTCTCAGCACCACTGAGCTCTCACACAAACGAGGAAAGATCTTACTGTAAAAGGCACAAGATGGTACAATCATTTTCTAGTACTGTAAGAAAAACACTCTGGTAAACTCTTTTTAATCTACTTTTGGAGAAAAATGGTGCTTTTCTGCTTGGGGCCTCCTACTGGATATATACCTGAGTATTACACAAAATTCAATTAATATCAGCAAATTATACAACTAATACAACTGTAACAGCTATTTGTGGGTTTTTTTGTTTGTTTGTTTGTTTGTTTGTTTTTAACAGAGAGACAGGCCAGTGGATCCTGATAATATTTTGTGTGTTTTCTGCATCTAAATACAACAACCATTTTATCTAGAAGTTCTGAGAGGTACTATTCAATATCAACTAAGAGGCAAAACCTGAAGCAATCCTTGTTTCTTATAGATATTTAGACCCTAATACTAAAGGGATGCACACTCTGTGTTCATGACCCATCACCCTAAGTCTAAAAATTATCAAAACTCATAGAAGCTCCAACAGAGGCCAGTCCTCCACTGAAGTAATTGACTTTCCTTGGCACGGATCTCACTAAAAATTGTTTTGACAGTCGTCCTCAAACCTGGAAAGAGTCATCACTGCCAGAGTAACATTTGAAGTTCTCCCACTCTTTTCTCAGTCTGACATATCCACCATGTGGGGAAAATGCTCAGAATCTTGCTTAGACAGCTGAATCTTTCAGGTCAAGAAAAAACATTTTAGTCAAGTAACAGATTGAGCAAGAGGGAAATTTTTTATCTTACACCTATGGGAAACAGGGACTCTGAGCCATTACAGAAGACAGTTGTTACCATTATAATTAATTTCCAGCTCCCTTTGTATCACTGCTAGTAGTACCTAGGAGTTATGGCTTGCTTGCAAAAGTCAGTCTGAATAAGAAGCACTCACCCGATGATTAATGGATTTTCATCCATATCTGTCATCTTCTGCTCATTTACACCATAGGTTTCCTTAAACAAACCAGGAATAGATTAGATAACAAAAATAAAATTCAGCATCTCACAAAGGTGGTAACTGTGTATTTTATGCAAATTGTATTTAATGTTTGCTCAAATAAAATGAAAGTGTGCTTATAAACATATTTCCTGTTGGACATCCAGCATTGCAGTCTGGTGCACACACAGAAAAAGAAAAAAGTTGTGATATAAGGTTTTTTTGCTTTCAACTGCTTTCATCAGCTGAATAAAACTCCCCTCATTCCTATGTATTTCTAGTAGCTCTGACAGCATTGCAAAACTAAAGCATCTGTGTGAAACCTCCCTTTCATTGAACACTGGCAGCAGCATTTTTTTCAAAAATTTTATTTTTGTGTTGAAAAAAAGCCATATTCCTGTCCTTGCTCAGCATGTCCAGATTGCTGATGCTGTCCCTTCTGATTTTAAGAATAAAAATCCAGACTTCAGCTGTATCATGTGCTCTCAAGAAGCCAGTATGAATCATATCTGTCATTAGTTTCATGTTACAACTAAAATTCTTTTAGGGTTAGCTGCTGCTACTGATAATATAATAGACTGCTGCTGTGAGGAAAAGGGACAGGGCCAAATTTTTCAGAAACAACGCTCTTCAGGAGACATCCAGCATTTTTGCAGGGTTGAGACCAACATCACACAGAGAATGCAAAAACTAAAAGAAACTGGGGCATCAAACAAAGCAGCTTCAAACAAGCAAAATATTGCAGCTGTACAGGTATGATGAAATAAGATTTAAAGTTACAATAGATTTAACTGTAGAATACTACAGTACTCCTTTGTGAATTTGTTCAAGGTTCAGTAAAGTTTAGTATGTATTTTTGAGAGTTCAGTAAAACTTTGCCTGGTTTTAGCACTGAATTATTATTTAATTTAAATTAGTAGAAGTCACAAGAGTTTTGTACTGTCACAGGACTTTTTACAGTGTGTGAACTTCTGGAGTTTAAGAAAACCAGAGAAACAGCAATAAATAAATGTCCATGCTTACCTCCTCAGAAGCATTACCAGAAAACCTTTTTCGGAGATGAATGTTGGCATCACTGTCACTGCTTCTGTATGTAAAAGTAAAGTTTTTAAATTCATAAACTTAAAAAGAGACACTGCAAATGGACATGACAGATTTAAGCTACACAAAATCACAGATCAAATGCAAAAAATCTATCGTTGTATGTATTAGAATATGGATTGGAATTTATCAGTAACATGATAAAAATTACTTTGGGAAAATGTGACCCACAATAAAAAATTCATATGCTCAAAAAGGAATCTTTTCTGAAAAGCTGTATCTGAGAGCTTTTTTGCACCTTTGACATCACTGACATTTGAGTGAGAGTATACCCAAGTTAAAAAAAAAAAAATTGCACTGACAGGGAATAGAAAGCTTGAAGAGGACAATGTTTTTTCTAAGCAAACTCTCAAACTTAGAGTAATTAGAGTTCTCCAGTGATAAGCATCAACAAATTACAGTTCATGTCCTGTTCAAATAGATTACCTAAAAATAAATTAGAACATTTTCAAAGAAGCAGAAGTAAAGGGAGCAAAACCAGCTAATTGTCTCTGTACTGAGCTTGACTGGGCTGCAGTTAAATTTCTCTAGAGCAGTGGGCTGGGGTTGGGCAAGAGGCTTGGCAGGGACACAGCCAGGAGAGCTGACCCAAACTGACCAAAGGGCAGTGTCACACACAAACACACACACACATACACGCTCTTGTTCTTATATCTGTCTTCTGAAGCAACCACTACACTCTGCTTCCCAGGAAGTGGAAGGACACTGCCATGCTAATGGGAAGTAAAGAATAAATAAATTTTTTTTTGGTCTTCTTCTAATTTGCTTCCACACATGACCTTTGCCTTTTCATTAAAATGTTTTTATCTCCACCCATGAGTTATTAATTTTCTCTCCAACACCTCATTTACTTGTTCATAACCAGAAAAAAAAATTCCAAAAAGTATCTACTGAAATCAGAAATTGTCATGCTTCCACATAGTGTCATAATGCACATGGACTATTCCATCTGCATTACAAAATACTCTTTCTGTTAGAAAAGCAGCTGTAACACTTCCATGTTCAAAATGCACTGGGCTTCCATTTGGGTTTTGTGTGGCAAAGTTTGTAGCACAGTCAAATCAAGTCCCACTGAATCACTCGACATGTTTAAGAGAAACACAGGAGGAAGCCAATGAATCCCAATACTTCTTCCTAAAACAAGACTACAACAAACATCCAGTGGACAGGGCAATTTCAAAAGACCAGTTAGCTGTATTTAAGACAAAATTAATGTGAAATACCTGGTAAATTCCTGGAATTCAGCATTTTCTTCCAGGTCATCTTGTGATAGAGTAGTAGTGGCAACTTCTGACATCTGCAAATCTTCTTCAATCATATTTTTCTCTTCCTTCTCTCTATTACTATTTTCTTCTGATGTCTTCATGGCTATTGGTAAATCTTCTAGATGTTCTACTACGGCCTGTTGAAATTACAAAATGTTTTGCTTTAGACAACAAGACTGATTCCCCACCCTTCCAAATATCCTAGTGGTACAGCCTACTCAGCCACTCAATTTCCGATAGTATGAGACTGAAGGAAAGTCTTACTGAAGAGAATTAAAAAGCAATGAATTTCTTGAAAATCTTTTGGGATACATGGAATCATCAGTTCAACATACATACATACATACAGTTGGAAAGTCAGATCTTTCTATTAAGAAGTCATGACATGACATGGCTCGTGGAAGCAATCCACTAGACTTTTTAAAATCTACCTCCAGTTAGTCCTTCAAGTTAACAGCAAAGTGACTTCACTGCTGTAGTTAGAGTCAGGACCAAAACATGTTCAAGCGATGTGTCTAAGCAACATGTAGAGCAGCATTAAATGGATACTCATTCCTGAAAAACGCTGTCAAAAATTACTGTGCTGGAAAACATGTAAGGCACTTCAAAACTGGTATCTGCAAGAAGAGATGCAGCAAACTGTCTAAACCAAATACCCCCAAAGTACCCACTTCTTTCTCCTCCTCCAGTGCAGACAAGCCTTCATTTTACCCATGTAATGTATCCTATTCAAATTGTTTTTCTAAGGTTTTGTAGGCAAACTTACTTGGATTGAGAAAAAAATTATCATTGCCTGTATCCTTTCTTTAGAAGCAATATTAATTTCCATTCATCTCATTACAGATTATTAAAAATATCCTCTCTGGTAATCTGTTATACCTAAGGATTATACAGTATCATCTAACTATTTTAAAACACAATAAAAATTCACATTTTTGCTGTACTTTTAGGTAATCTTTTATGCTTAGGATTTTAGGGATTACAGAAGCCTCAAATTATTTAAAAACATAATATAAAATCACATTTTTGCAGTGCCATTAGTATAAGGGCTTCTTTTCTATTTTAATGTTAGATCTTCTCAGGGATCTGCAATTCCATTCATTCCAGTAGGGGGCTGTGGCAAACAGTGTAATGGAACAGAAAACCAAGTACATTTTAAGTATTTCTCCCAAACATTGTAAAATGAAAGCAAATGAAAACCACTGGGATCTGATGCTAAGCCCATGTATACATACAAAGAAATGCTGGTAATAAAATACCTCCAGATGTTGTGAAATAGCGGAATCTTCATGGTTGATGACCTTATTGCCATCTTCTTCTATTTCTAACTCTTCTACTATTAATGGCACTTCTTTTTCATCAGAAGAATTCACATGACTGCTTGTTTCTGTAGTTTCCTCCTCTCTGTTCTCAGTATCTATTTCTGATGGAGGGGTACCTGGCTTATTCTCCAAGTCTGGCTCTGGAACATCTTCCTTGTGGTCCTGTTCTGGTAAGTTCTGGTCATGTAAAACATCTGTTACTGTTTCAGAAGAAACTTTTTCATTTCCTGTGTCATAACCTTCGATACAAGGCTCGAGGTAAGCGTTCAGAACTGCTGATATGGGAACATTATAATGTGGATAATAAAAGAGATCATGGGGTATCACGGATACTTTCGAAGAACTGGGTATCACTTCAGCTGCAGACTCAACTTCATCAAAGCTGTCCAGGTCCTCTGGAGTTTTAGGTACATCTGAAAGAGAGTCATCAGATGTTTCATGCTGTGTAGATAGTTCTTGGCTTTCGAGATTAGAACCATTCGGTGAACAAGGGTTTGTTTCTATTGTCTCAAGTACAGGTGATTCCTTTGTATGTTCATCTTGTGGAAGTGTCTGTATTTCCTCATTTAGAAGGTGGAGAATGTACTTCTGTGTATCTTCTTGTTTTGATGTATCTTCTGGTAAAATAATTGAAGACTGAGGTTTGCTCTCTTCAACTTTATTGATGGAGTCATCTGTAAGTATACCTGAAGTCCAGGATAATGGACTCAAAGAAGAAGTATTGGCTGAAAGGCTCTTGGTTTCATTGTCATATTCAGTAGGGGTTTCCTTAGTTAATTCTTCAGAGTATTCTTCAAAAGAGTCAACAGAATTTTTCTGATCTGTCAGAACAGCTGGAGAAAGGTCATCATTCTGTTTCAGTGGATCATCAGACATGCTGCCTTCACCTGGCATGAATTTATCATTTAGAACCTCCCAAGAGGAGTTGGATTCAAAACTGACAGGTCCCGTAATTTTCAGTGAGGTAGGCCTTTGAGGCTCCTCTTCAGAAATTCCCTGTAAATCATCTAACACTTGACTCAGTTTCCCATTACAATTTTCAGAAGTGGTTTCTGATGGGATTCTCTCAGGGATATCATGAATATGGACCTTTGGAGGAGCCGGATGACTCCTCTCATGATTAACAGTATACATGCTTTCTTCACTTTCACTTAAAATCAAGATTTTGCCTTCCTTTTCTGATGGTGTGTCTTTGATGTGGACATAAGTGGACTCAATTGGAAGCTCCTTGTCAGGATCTGTAAAGTCTTCCTGTAAGTGATGATATACCATTAGAAGACAAATCCTAGCTCATATACCATTTTACATTTCCCAAACACGATGGAAAGAATAAATACCTAGTCTTTTAGTCCATTACCTTATGAATGGCCAATTAATGAATCCCCTATTTTGAAAGTAGGAAAACTAATTTGGCAAGTCAAAACAAAGCTCAGTGTCAAGGCAGTGGTACAGGAAGATCAGAATGCAGACAAGCCTACTCCTCAATTGTTAATGTATTTATCTCTCTCTGCTGCACCTGTGGAGACAACTGACTTGGCTTTTTGACACAATCCCAATTCCTGGGAATAACATAAATGTAACAACTCCAATAAAACGTGAAATATATTGATATACCAGATTATTTCCTTCCAACAGACACTATTAAAAGAAACAGAATAATAAAAGAAAGGTAGTTTTCAGCTTTGTCCATTAAAATGCCAAGTCTTAATGTCAACCAATCTTATTGCTCATCTAATCTAATAATAATAATTAGATTATTATAATAATTTTAATTCCAATTACTTTAATAAAGCTTGCCAATTTTATTAGCTACAAAATATATCCCAACTGTAACCTTTAGTCAAGAAATGAGAGAAAATGCCTGTTTCTCCAAAAGGTCTTTGCCAGTTCTTGACACTGTCAGCCCTCGCTTAATCCTCAATTGTTTATTTTTGCATTCTAGTCCTGGTCATTTAAACTGCAGTTTACTTCATGCTTATAATGAGTGATTTTTACCATTGTATTGACAAGATTCAGCTTTTGGTATCTTGTGTCTCATACCTGCTAAATTCAGATTGATCATGGCCCTTGAACTTGAGAAGACAGAAGTAAAAATTAAATTTGAAGTCAAATTAATCACTATAGATAAAGGAATAAATTTCAGCCTTATTTAAAACCAATATAGCAAAGCAGTAGAATCCTATGAAACCAGTTCTAATGTCTAAAAGTTACAATTTAAATTTAAATTTAAATTTAAATTTAAATTTAAATTTTAAAAAGCACTGTTCTACCTAAGGCATTTTAGTAGTCACCAATGAAAGCCCATTTCACTGGATTTAACAAAAATGTGAAAAATTAAATCCAGGTTTGTTGTTTATTTTAAACAGCTTAGAAAGAAACCTAGAAAATAAATCTGACTTTATTACATACACCAAGGCAAATTAAAGAAATGATATGACATAGGAGTAAACACATACCCCTTCCAGCTCTGGGAAGTGCTCCAGAAATTGTGCCACATATGTCACAATTGACTGTTCATCCGGTGACTCCACCATGATATCTGTGGAGACAGACACGAGGGGCTTTGAAATGCTCTTGCTGAGGAACAGATTGTCAGACATTTATCCTGCCATTATGGTCACAGAAATAACAGCTACAAACACTTCTTTTTTTTTCTGACAGATAAGAGAGATGCTCTTCACTGCTGATGGCACTTGACAGTGTTCTCAACATCCTATTCATGTTCATTTTTTCCTACTTCCAAACACATACTGAACCCCGATCAGAATTCCCTTTTCATTCACTGTTATACAGCCATTTATGCTGTTGTCACTAGACAGTTGACGGTTGTTGAGCGACAATACAGAGGTTTATTTTTAACAGGATGGCCCAGTCTTCTAACAGGTGACAAAAGTGCAATTGTGCTTTCAGTCATGTCACCAAGGCCTAGCACCAGTCTAGTAGAGCTCAGTAAAGAGAATGACAAGAAATCCACTTACACATATTTTATATACACATACACACTTAGATTTACATGTGTAAATACTTGTGTGTATATATGCACTGCATATATACATATAAGGGAAAACTGGGAGATGCAGATGCATTTGAATGGGTATCTCCATTTGCCTGGTATGACAGCCTTGCACAGTTCATCCTGGAGTGACGTTTATTCTCTGCAGCCTAGAACTTACAGAGCAGTGCTAATGCATTGAGACATCCCTCAGCACAACAATTAATACCCTCTAAAAAGGCAGATGTCACAAAGCATCTTAAGCATGAACCAGGACCAGTGTACATAGCCAAAACTACAGTAAGATCTTTGACCTAAAGGAGCTTACAAATACAACTGGAAGCATACAATTACAAGCCACTGACCATTTTTATTTTTGTTATCAAAAAGCTCAGCACACTGATCCCATCAGCAGCCTAACCACTGGAAGGTTTTTGGTATGTATCACAATACAATATTCAAGAATTCATTGTAGTCTGAGTGTTACCCAACAAAGTTGACGCATTTACCTTCTGGTTCGAGGAGCCGAGGGACACCCAGTTTATTCTGTGCTATGCTGAAAGCATCCTCCAGGTTTTCTCGTGCTGGTTTCTCCAGTGCATGCTTCATGTCCACCAAAGTACAATCTATGGCTTTTATGACGGCTAAGAAAGCAAGGCCACTTCTCCAACTACTTGTAAAGTCCTGGACTGCAACGCCATACCTAAATAGAATTACATACATTTTACATGGGTGGTTTGTTACAAAACACAAAGTAAAGGCATCATTATTTTCAGACTTCTGAAAGTTAAAATGTAAGGTTGCTGAGTAGCATTTGTCACATTTGAGATATTTTTGGATTTCAAAATCTAGAAATACATTTAGAAAACACATGGGTTCACAAACTGAATTGGTGTGGCTAACAGCTAACACCAACCTGCTTGTAGGAAGTAGTTAGTAAAAACAAAGCCCTTAAGAATTCAGCAACCACATTTAACATTCACAAAACCAAATGTCTCTGTGATTCCTGTTTCTGTTGCTCTCCAGCATTTTAATGTCATAGCTTGGGAAAACTTCCAAGATTTAAATATTTAAACACATAAGCATAAATTATTCACATTCCTGTGTACGTGACCTTCTATAGCAGAAAATCTGCCAAATGAAAATGGTGTCAGCATATGCACAAACCACAAGAGTTTTATATGCCCAAAGTTCTGGAGGAAAAACAACCATCAAACTTGCAATGGAAGACAGCCCCAGAATAGCAAATTTTGCACAGATTGTGGGATAACAGGATTACAATGATGCTATTATGTTTTAAAAACTACAGTTGCAAGAACAATTTTCTCTTATTAGATCTTTTCAATTTGCAGTCTTTGACTGGGCTGAAAAGTCTTGGTGGCCTTTACTTCACAGGTTGTCACTTTCTTTGTACCACCTATTAATGATGACATCAGCATTCTTTTGGACTAAAACTGTCCTTCCTCTATAGTCTGCACTGGCAGCAGTGAACTACAGGTCTTAAAGGGACAAGTTTATCTGCTCTACAAGCACCCTTAGTTTCATTGGAGATAACCAAGGGATGATGAAGTCCACAGGACTGAGTATTTAAGATGTAAATTTTTGTCTTCAACACTAGACACAGAAAATTCAGGTTCAAAGGCAAGATATAAATCCAAAGACAAACATGCCAAATATTCAGCTAATATTCAACCAACCTGTATAAGTAACTTTGACACATGCCTTCTTTAAAACTCTCTGCCAGTCACTACTTCAAATAACAATTCATGTAAAATACACTCCAAGCATTTGCATGTGCATGAGACATCTTACACTACAGTTTTTTAATCTGACAGTAACTCTGCCAGGATAAAGCATTACCACACAAAATGCTTTGGTAAAAGAACCACTTTTTTATTAAAGAGGAGAGAGATGTCTTGTGCAGTGGAAATCAATTCAGATGCTGTAAGTTCAAGAAAAATTACTTAAGTTTCACCCACTTCCTCTCTTCAATTGAGGAAGGAGGGACTCTAGTAGGGGCTCTGTCCTTCAAGGCACTCCGCAGCACATAGAGAGGCTTCCTCTGGGCTACTCGTTTATTTAAAAGGCTGCTGATAAAGTCTTTCATACATTTATTTTTTCAGTTCACTCCCTGGTTATAACCAACCTTTAATCAGCAAAAGATGTCAAATAGACTGCATGAAAGCCAGGGTCTGGGGAGTAGAGAATGATCCTGTTTTAAACAGCACCAAGCAGGTTAGTGCAAGTTAACATTTAACATTCAAACCATGGAGCCAGCAGCAGCCTGCAAGGTCAGATGGCTGCTGTAAACACATGGCCATAGTGAAACACCCTTCTTCAGAGACCCTGTGCTCCCAAATTGCAAAAGCAGAAGCCACAGCACATGGTAACACACCCATGGGGCAGGACAGAGAAAAGAAACTCAGCTTCAAAGGGGCAGGTGGCAAGACACTGTTTTGTTCAAGGGTTTGTTAGCTTACTTTCTGGTTTTCCTCTGAACCCAGATTAGAAGGGCCCTGATGGCTTTCCGCTGATCCTTCACTGTAATGGACATGTTTCTCTCCACGCTGGGAGTGCTGGGGGATGTGTCTGATTCTGGACCACTGGGCCCAGAGGACAGGCTGGAGGAGGAGGAGTTCCTGTTGAGGTTGCCTGTAAGCTCCTTAATCTGTAATAAAAGGTGAAATACACAATGTTCTGCTTTATCACTGGCTGCATTGTGTCCTTGTTTTCATGCAAACTTTAAAGAGATCAGTGCCATAACTGAATTTTAACTGATAATTAACTGATAATTATAAACCTGTTCATTTTAATTCTCAGGTTGTATTTTACAAGCATGACAGCCAGCAGCAGCCCAGGCAACAGAAAGGGCAAGCTAGTTCAGGCCGAACTGTGCAAATTAAACAAAAAGCAGAGAAACATGTCCTTGAAAGAAAACTTAGTTTAACTGAAATTGTTATCTTCACAGGAATTGCTTGAGTAAAATATTTTTCATCAAGAAATGGTGACCTGCAGCAGCATTTCTGTCCTTGATCTGCACTGACATTCAAGGCTCTGCTGCTTTTGGGTTCCCAGTGCCCTCTGCTGCCAGGGTGACAGGTTCTGGTCACACCATCTTTGCCTGTGAGTTTGCCTGGCCAAACTGGTTCTGTGCAGCACTGTTCAGCCTGAGGAGTTCAGCCAGGGAGAGAAGCCCCAGTGCAACTTTGAGATCATTTTTTTAACCTTATAGCCATTTTTTAAATCAGACCAAGAGAATGAAAGGGCCTCACAGTCTTACAAAAGTTGCATAACCCTCCCTCCATCTCTCTCTGTCCATTACAATTTGAGATTATCTAGAAGGTAATTTTCAAACTATGTGTAGGTTAGGGAGCAGTTTTAATCTAAGCCTAGGGATAAATCAATTTTCAGGCTCCAATATGTATTATCAGTTCCAGGTCCTTTGAGATCTTTCATATGACCATGTATATCAGTTGCAAATTTTTGCCATGTTGAGTAAGTCTCCAGGGAACAGTGATTCTAAATGGAATTTCCCACCACATTGGACCAAATCCAGTAAAGGTTATTGAAAATAAACTGTGACCTGGAACCATACCCAGGACATTGGTTCAGATCCAGGGAATCTGGAACAGAACCCTGAAAAGGCACAGGAAAGAAGGGGAAGTAGTAATCTGAAGCTCTGAATTCAGGTCCAAGTTAAATGAGGGCTTAAATTGTCTCCAATTTACATCAAAATAGGTCCAAATGAAGTAAAATGAAAGCAGCTGCAAGTATAAAATTAGTGTACATTAGGAGGGGAAAAGCTCAGGTTTAGCATGATTAATTATGTTCTTTAAGATTAAAAATCAATTTAAAAATCAGTGTTCAGCTGGAATAGATGGATTCCATGAAGACTGATTACTTATGGTTAAAGTATTCAAATTCTATTACCTGAAAAAACAAGATTATATTCCATATTAGTCCAAGTACCAGAGAGGAATTTCCATCTGCTATTTCTGCTGCATCGATGCTAACAAGCTTTACCTGTAGAAAAGATCATAAATTCAGAGCCAAACTCAAAGCAGCAAGGTATACACAAAAATGCACTGAGACTACTGGGTATGTCCATACCACTGCTGTCACTGACAGGCCAGAAAAAAAACAATACTGCAATCTTGTATTAATGAAAATTTGCCCTGATCACAATCACCCTTCTCCTGGAATTCCTATCTGAAACCCCCAGTATAGCCTACAGAACAGAAGTGAACTCAATTCTGCATTTTTGGGACTACAAATGTATTTCCTCCATTAAAAAATGGAATAAGATGGGGCCTCCTCCAGTGGACCCCACTCATAAATAGTAAAGAGTAATTTCTCGTACAAAAATCTAAAATCCTAGTAAGATCTGCTTACTTCTTTTTTTCTGTGCATCTCCTTTCTCCTTCCTTATCCCACCTTACACAGTGTGTCACAGAGCTCTGATTAAATCAGTTAGCAACGGATAGGGTTGCCTAATCCAAGCAAACTCTAGACTTTCCCACACGGAGGTTTTTTCCAGCTGATAACACCAGGATGTTATTCTCTTAGACAACTGAGACTCAGTTTTGGCAAAGGTCACGGAGGAGGGAGGAAACAAGGAAGATGTCAGTACAGCACATGGCCCAGGCTGAGTTAAAGCCCAGAAGCCCATTTATTTATCAGGGAGAAGTCCTGGACACAGTGAATCACTCAGCAGGCTCTACCCTGCTGCCACAGGAGCAGACTCTGTTGGTTTCCACCCACTGTGGTTTAATATCCAACCCTGAAGCTCTTGGCAGCCAAGGCATTTTGCCAACACTTTCATCACTACCCTTCACTAACCAGTTTGGTTAAGCTGAAAAAAAGAAAGCAAAATAACTTTTTATCTAGTGGTTTGCACAACATTTTCAGTCTTAGCAAGAAGACACCTCTAGTTGTCAGATTTCAAGGATCAGATTTCTTGCTAGCTCCAAGGCATAGGAAAACCTTTAAGACTAAGTATATTGGAATAGCAGTTTCTCCAAAATGGGGAGCATGTCACATTTATCATTACAGTGCTCAGTGTGAGCTCTGTCCTCTTACTGCTGCTTATGTTTGTCACCCAGTCCAGCAGAGATACTCAGCTAGAAGATATTGACTGCTTACTCGTAAGGGAACAGGAAATCCATAGGAAAGTAGTTTTTAGCACTACTAATTAAAAAGCCACCTGCATTCAAGGTTCCTCTTTCCTGGCCTTGCTGACTGAGGACCTAGTGAGGTCCTGGCAACCAGATATGCTTCAGCTGCAGCTCTGCCAAGTGCTGGTATCAACAGAGAGAAATAATCTCATCTGCCAGTGGGCCTTAGCTGGATTTGGGTAAAAAGCATCAACTGGCAAACCAGTAAGAAATACATGAATATATAGAATATTTAGCAGTTCTATGGCAGGGCATGTAGACATACACATTTAGGGCAAGATCAGCCCCTGCTGATGGAACACCTGGATGTTACTGCATAACTTTTTGACCTTTCACATCCTCTCCTGGGGAAAGAGGCAAAGGATGTTAAACCTCCCACATCTACAAAGGCGTAAGAGATGTGCTAAGGCTTCACATCATGCTCATCCCTACACTGGGGTTTGCAGCAACTCTCCTGCATGACAAGCGCTGCTGCTGGAGCAGGAGCTAAGCTCAGTGCAGGCAAGCAGCAAAATGACACCAGGTGCTGTTGGAGCATCCCATACAAGGCAGGGTTTTGCACACACTGATCCTTCCTCACCCATAAAGTTTAACCTCACTGGAGTAATTTATAGGAAATAGCCCAATAACTGTTTTCTCCTTCTGGAAGATCTAGGTATACCATGGATATGAATTGTTACATGGCTGGGGCTTCTCTTGACCCCATTACTCTCAACAATGGAATAAACCTATCAAAGGACAAATAAAAAAACCATAAATTAATCATTTCCAGCTACAGGGTCTGATCACACTTGGTCACTTAAAACTGTAGGAAGTAATGTTGTGGTAGTAACACTATGAGGGAAGTTATATCCCTGTAATGCATTGATTCCTGGAATTGTGCATTTATATAATGTACCCAGATTTCACTTTCACTTGCTTTTGACTCATGATCAGCTGCTGCAGCTATCAGTTTACCAGATAAATGATTTACATGATTTCTAATAGTGAAAGTATTTCTGAGAAAAGAAAGTTATCCATCATCGGTGTAACTGAAGTAATGCCACTAAGACCCAGATCATAAAAATTACTTGCATTTCTTTCTATTTTCTTTTAATATTGGGTTCCTGATCCTTTAATCCCATTGAACTTTACCATATAAAATGAGCAAATAATCCTTGCTTTAGACTCTGTAGGTGTTCTTGTGCATTTTCATGTGGTTTTTCAGCCTTGCTGCTAAGGTAAGTCACAGCCTCTTGAGCAGTACACTTCTCTTGCACATATGCAACACATCAGATTAGCAACAATTACAATTTGCAGCACACATCAAGAGAAAATATTAAGACCAGTCTTTGAAAATACTCACGTTACTGTCCTCCAAGAACTTAAGTGCTTTGGCTATGTTGTTCAAACGAAAAATGCGATGGGTTGAAGATTTGTATTCGTGCATCTAGAAAAAGGAAGTGCCACACTTTTTAAAACTGGTGGAATCACACACCACATCATGCAAAGCTTAAAACACTACAAGCACCGAGGTAAGATAAAGCTAGGGAAATCTATCCATGAAAAATTATTGCCATCTTTTGTGAGCAGTAAAATGCTTCAACTGCACGATTGTAGCAAAACAGAGTTAGCAACCAGCTTTCCTGCTCTCCAGATGTTATCACTCTCTTGGACCTGCCACATTGATTATTTATGTAATCACTCCCCAACCATGTTCAGTCACAGGATCAGATTTGCCTGAAAATTTATAATAACAGATTTTCTTTTGTCTTGAATTAAATGAAATTATCCTAATTAGGAAGCATGAGCAATTTTAATAGCAGGCACAGGCAGGTGGGAGCAAAAACCTTCACTTTGGCAGAAATGAAAGATTTTGCACACCTGTCTCCCTGCAATTCCACTTTGGCACACGGTTTTTATCCCATGTGTGCAGCAGCAGCTAACAAGAAATTCAGCCAGCTGACCTTACCCCCTCACCTCCTCCCTGACCTCCCAAAGCATAGCCTAGGGTTTACCACAATGTATCTCCCCCTTCAATTCATTTCAAGCCTGGCCCTCAATGCAATCTGTGTGAGTGCACATAGAGACACTGCTCTGTCTGCTGCAGCTCTTCCAACCTTCAAGAATATTAAAAAATACTCTTGTCTGTGAATGTGTGAGCACACATTAGGGGCCATTCCTACTGCAGGGTGTGCAGGTGGTCAGTCACTACAGAGCATCACCAGGTGTATCTGCCGTGATGAGACAGCTGCTCCTCCCACCCAAGTGTGATAGCCACACACAGGAGAGCTCTGATGACAAGATTGATGGAGAAAGAAAACATTAAAGTCAACTGGGCATTTACATTAGCATTGGGTGTTCCATTTCTGGTATGTGGAACTTTACACAGCTCTTACAAAGAAAGGAGAAGAAGTTTCTGATTAGTAAAGCTTTGCCCTGCTGTTTTAGAGTGTATTAGTAAGACTAATAAAACCTGAGCCAGGATACCAGAATGAAACTCAGACCTACAGCAAGTATCAGAAGACCTACTGAGTGTCATAATGATCTTAGATAAAGCAGAGAAAGAATTTAGGAATTAAAAAAATGATATAGCAAATATGTGTTTTCTTGGTAATGTGACTTGGGTAATCTCCAAATGGAATGTGTGAGCATTAAAGAATTAAAGCCTTAAAAACCCTGAGGGGTAGGAACATTAACACTGATCACACACCATTTACACCTCATTGTTATATTTCCTTGAAATCTACATTATAGCTCACCCACCTAGAAGCATAAGGAAATTACAACAAAGTTGCTGAAATTCTTACTACATTATGTAAGACACGGGCCCAAATTCACCCTTATTCCTTGGATGTCCAGGCACTCTTGCTTGTAACATACCAAGCTCCCAGGTATGAAGGTTTCTCCCTCTCTGTACATACCAGCTTTTGTCCTGACAGGACTTCCAGGAGCGCCATCAAGATTTTGCCATCTTGTATATCAATGAACAGGTCTTTCACTTTCAAAGGAGGCTTGCACTGTGAAGAAACGAAACCAGGTAGTTTTCAAAACACTGCTTTTTGATAAATCACTATGACTTTAGAGAGGTGGAAGGAGAATTTTACAAGACAGAGATACAAGAAGTAAATCATAGCCTGCAGTAAGAAAGAGCTGATTTTTCTTCACACCAGTGGCAATTCCATCCTATGAATGTTGGAGCCAAGACTAAAATCAGACAAGGACTAATTCCAGATTTCCCATAACAGAATCTAATCCTTAATACTCTGCCTAAGAAGTAACCACCCAGGGCTTGGGTGCTGATCCCTCTGACTAAGACATGTCCAGCAGAAGATAGACCACTGTGCAGAGATAAGCCCATGATCCAGCCAGCCACAATGTCACTTCTCATGTGAAAAGCTTCTGGTGGTGCCACTCTGTCTCCCAGCATTTTCTAAGTACTTTAGAAAGCAACATCTTGTATTGTGTCTCTCTTTTCTCAGCAAACTCCTCCAAAGGGAACCATCTCCTCACTTGACTGTGGTGTTGGTTGTTGTGTGCCCTTCAAGGCACACAGCCAAGTCAGCTCAGCCCTTAGGGGCAATCCCAGTTGCAGCAATTACACTCTGCTCAGGTGTCACTCACTCACTGTCCCAAAGAGCCCAATCTTTTCATCTTTGGTTGGGCAATGCACTTCTGTTCGATTCAGCACTGCTTCTGGCAAACTGGGACCACACATTTTCATTACTGGTAGCCAAGAGACTAAACAATGCTCCATGAAAGAAAGCAAAGTACTTTAATTTCAGAATTAAATAACTTCTCTGAAAAACTAAAACCCAAACACTTTCCATTCTTTTGGTACTTAAGGCAAGAACAAACAGAACTCAGAAATTCAATCTACTCCAAATTATCCCATGACCAGCAGAGCCAGATCCTCTCAAGAGATGACCCAAGTGGGATCACACTAGAAGTTTCCTGAAGAAGTATAAGAAGATTTCACTGCTGCCTCTGAAAAAAAGAGCAGTCACTCTGCAAGGAGTACTTATTTGAGCATAAAGGCAGAAGACACCTTTCTCAGTGAGTGTCCTCAGGGAATCACTTGTAATTAGAGACAGCTTTGGTGAAGCTCATTGCTTACATGCCTCTTACAGGAAAAAACATTAATAAAGCAGAAGGCTTTCACCCTTTCTCCAGAAAAGCATTTTTGTTTGTTGAATCTGAGAGAAAAAAAAAAATTGTCTGCACTCCAGAGAAAGCTGACCTGCCCACAAAGGTTCTGAGACTTCATATGCCTGGCACAGAAGAATTAACAGCACCCTACAGCCTTTTTCGTTATATAATTCCCTCTAAATCAAAGACCTTCTTTGCAGTCTCATATTTGACAACCCTTTCTAACAAGTTCCAAAACTGCAGTTAGTTTAAAGTCCTAGAGCCTGATTCACAAAGGCATCACGTAACACTGTCTTCATTCTGAGAGACCTTTGGGAGCAATTGCTAGTCAAAACATTTCCAACTAGCCTTATTCTGATTTTCCAGTGAGATTTAAGAGGATCCCTTTATGCCTTCAAAAACACTCACTGCAGAGTAGTGGACTTAAACAAGTATATATGTGATGCCTTTTTTCTAAAACCCCTTTACTTTACACTGTCTGAAATGCAATCAGTTCTCAAGAACTACTAAACTGGGAGTCAGCCCAAACCTAGTCAGCCCAGTCTGTATTTTTTTAAATTTAGCCACACATACTAAAGCATTGTGAAGCTCAATCACCAGTCCGAGTTAGGGCTCCATCTAGATCAGGAACCTGGTCTCATTCCTTGATCCTGCACCAAGTATTGCTGCTGTCTCAGTAATATTGGGATATTTTTTTTCTTTTCAAACTCAACAGCAAAAAAACCCCACATTGTCCACATGATAGACTACTCAGGAGAGGTAGTATTTATCTACTATAAATAAGAACAGTCATTTAGGTTTAAGAGCTATGTTACAGTGTCATTAAGAAACAATTACAATGTAAAGATATGATGTCCAAACATTAGCTCTCTGATGTAAGTGGATATGTGAAGATCCCACCATATTGCCCCCCATAACATGACTGACAAGTAATTATTTACTGTTTTCCATCTTCAGATCTGGGATGAAGACAGATTCTGAAGAACAGCTGTCTTTAGCCATGATTCTTCAGATGTTCAAACTTCCAGTTCAGGGAAGAACACAGACATCATCATCTCAGAGCCTCAACCATATTTGATTTTATGTCGGTGCATTCTACGGGAAAATTCTACCCACATGGTAACAGGCAATGGCATTAAAGATTTAAATGCACCTGAGATGATAAATGCCAGTCAAGCATTCATTCATTGTGCCTAGAAATGAAGTTTAATTAATCCAGAAACAGACTTTGACCTTCCACTTATTCTCCACCAAACATCCCTATATGCACAGATGTCAGCTTTGTTTCCAAAGTTTAACTACTTTAGAGGAGTTAACTGCAATCTGTCTATGGCTATGTCCTTGTATCCCAATATCAAGGCTGTTGGTCAGTCTTACCTTTCCCAAATGCAGGTTTATCCATCTGGTAAAGGTCCTCTTCTGTACATTTTCGCGTTCGACTAGAAATATCAGAAACAAAAAACAGCACTTAAATTTCCAGAAAAGGGGAAAACTGGTTGTAAATTTCAGAAACTGATGCACAAAACAGTTAGAATTCATGAGAACTAGGTGAATAAAACAAACATATTCTAAATCAGGAAGGTCCATTTTCAGTGTTTTATTCAATTTCTTTGCCCAGGCATGAGCTATACATTTGTAGATGCATTTTAAAGGCAGGAGGAAGGAATTTCTTAGTTTTGCAGTCTTCAGTGTTCAGCTTCCGAGAGGTGAACATTACGTGCTGTGCACAGCTCTCCAGTGTTGTCACCCTCTGAAAGGCAGCCTGACCCTTCTGTGTCAATTTATAGGATTATTGCTCTGACACCCTCATGCAGATTGGGCTGGCCTGGATTCTAGTGTACTTGCATGCACAAGGAAACAGGACCAACACAACAATTTTGTCTTCATTCTTGTGAATGGAAAACCTCATGAAATCTCATCTTCTCAGTCTCCTAACTAGTGCATTTAGAATCAAAATTCCAAGTCCCCAGACAGAAGAATAATTTTATTTATACTTCAATAAGACTAGGAGTGTTTGTTCCTTGCCAGAAGTGCTGTGCACTGGGTGCTGTACAAACAGCTCTTGGGCCAGCTGAAGAGTTTTTAATCACATCTGCCATTTCCTGAATCCATTTCCATAGTGAACTATGGCAAGAGTGTAAGGGGAATCATATTACTGCCCAGCTTTCATTTACCTTCTAATATAAAAAAGTAAACCATATATTTAATATAAATGAAGTAGACTGTCAAAGCAATATTTCACTTTAAAGACAATTATTCTCAAGTGGTTCTCAAGTTTCACTTGAATTAAGGAAATCTGGCAATTTATGAACAAAACCCATTAAAACTAGTTATATGCTAGTATTTCAATTTACTCATACAGCATATCAAATATATTTTAAAACCATTTTGTGTTTATTCAGTCCTACAAAAACAGCTAGCCTATCTACTGGGAAATCACATTCTCAAAAAGTCTGGGTTGCTATTACTGGTCAGACTGATTATAGGCCAAGCAGTAGCTTCTGTAAATCAAATTTTAATATTGTTCTTTTTGATCATTTTAACCAAAAGGTCAGCAGCTTCTAATAATATGTATAACTGTTTTCCTTATTTTGATGCATTGGAATAGAGCTTTTCAGCACGAAGTACATCTGTCACTGATGTCCATTCAGGCCTTTTAAGTCGTCTTATTCCATAAAACCTGATTTTCTCCAAGATTGGTTAAAAAGTCATTACCCTTTAAGTGCTTTAGAAAACATAGAAAATGCCAAACTAATTATTGCTGTTGGCTTTTCTTTTAAAATGTCTTAGAAGAATGTGCAAAGATTTGAAACAGCTCTCTAGAAATGAAACTGTAAATTATATTAGGACTCTAAAGTATCTGTAAAACACCCACAGCATTTACCACCTACAAATCCCAAAGTACAATAAACTGAGAGATGTGTCACATATTTCTTGGGCTTCGCTTTCTTCAGCACCTCAGCTTCAGAACTGGGTTTCCATGCACTCACTCCCACAGCCACAGCTGAGCAGCAGAAGTGCTGTGTGTCACCCAGGGTGTAACTTCAACAATCGAGCTGTTAAAATTAACCTTTGACAGTGGGTGGAGATTAAGGCAGAATTGTTCCCAGATATACTTCTTTCTGTTCAAATACAGGTGTGGGTGCAAAGGGGAAGGCAGAGGAGCTAACAGAAGGCAACAGGGCTACCTATTAAACTTGTCTGAAATGCTGAGGAATGCTTGGATGGGCACCAGTGCCAGACTTCAGAAAATAAAAAGGAGACCTTATCAAACAGGCTGGATATACAGATTTCCAATGTCAACCAAAATAAAAAAGGAAACACAGAAAGGGTCACAGAAGCAAATATAGTGTTTTCTGGTATCATCAGAGGCTTGGTTTCTTGTCGTCAGTAACTTCGGCAACCTTCATTTTCAGTGTAAATAAGGATGCAAAAGAGAGCTGTGTTTATTTACAGATCATCCATAAAACTGAGCACACATAGGCTCCTAATTTTGCTGCAGAAATTCTGCCATGATGCAAATCAGGAGTTGCACATATGCCTCAAAGGATGGGTGAGCCAAGCTGGTATTACTGCTTTGGGAAGCTCACACACCAAACATAAAAAAAAGCACATTCAGGAAAGCATTTGCATACATAGACAGGTTTCTGAGATTAATTTTTCTCTATGGCAAACAACTTCTTTCCAGGAAGAGTGCTGACCCCAGAATGGGCATTATTTGATTCAGTAAAATTCTAAAGCAACAGTAACTGGAAGGGGAAGAGGAAAGGAGAGGAAATGTGTTTATAAAATCCCTAAGGCACACAAACCCCTAATGCAGTCCATATGCTCGATGGCAGAATTAATGGGAAAAGTTCAGCACAGGTATTTACTGATGTGTGCCTTTAACTGCTATTCTGCTCTGGCACTGTGGACCTCCCAGTTTCAGTACAGCCCCTCTTCTTCACAATCTTTTCATTTAAGACGATTGTAGAGACTCTATTAACTTTATGCAGTTTCTATAAATTAAATAGAATATTTTTTCTCCTTCACACCTAATATTATATAAAAGTGAAGAAAATCATTCAAGTCCAAAGTTCCTATACTTACGAATATAGTTTACTAAAACTGCACTGTGTTTACTGGGCAGCTAGAGAGCAATAACACTATTATAAAATAATAATTACACCCACCATATGGCTGGCCTGCACACAAATCCAATACTGGAAAAGAAGGATGCCTGCTGTGAGGGTTGAATTGAAAGATGTAATGCCAGAAGGTAGTAAAAATTCAGGAACTGCCTTTTTGATTCAGCTCAGCTCAGACCTTGATATAAGAGAAAAATTACAGAGACAAATTCTGACCACTCACAGAAGCTGGGCCTTCCACACTCTTCCAGTAAGCCCAACTACAACATGCTTTCACAGGAGGGTGTAAGGGGCAGTGTTTGTATCGAAGCACATGGGTAGAGCACTGACAGCCATTAACTGCAATAATTTAGAGAGAAAGAAGCCACTGAAGAAAGAAAAGGTGTACTGTTAGGATTGGGTGTACCCTATTGTATAACCCACTCATTTCTCTGCCCCACAACTGTGTCCTAGAGGACAGCAGAATTTGGCAGAATTTGGTTCAGCCCCAGTAACTGAACCCTGGTCAGTATTCAATATTCACAAAGATACACTACATTCTAAAATCTTATAGCAAAGGCATCTAATTTGTCAAAGAGTAAAACTAAGCTAGTTCAAAAACCATTTGGGCAAAACTCAAGGTTAGGCTGCTAATGCACAAGGTACTTCAGCTGCTTTCCTGTGTGGCACTATTTCCTTCCCCAGCAGTCTAGAAATTCCTCAGGCATTTGCTAATGCCGTTTCTCCCCCTCCCAAATCTCCTCAAAGGTCACTACTGTTTGCATCACCTGCAGGAAGCTGATCCTTAAGAGCTTCTATGTTCAACAGTAAATTGGAGATAGCAAATATTGATTTGCTTCTAAATACTATTTATTCTGTTGTTGTAGAACCAGTTATGAATAATCCTCTGAGGCACACCACCATGGGGCTGGGCACTTCAAGGAACTATGAAACATGGAAGCTGATTTGAGTAGAACACTTGTCAGTGTGTAATTACATAGCTTCAGGAAACTGCTTGATTTGCATGTATTGCTCCCAAAGCAAAGCAGAAGGTCACTTAAATTTGCTTCCAAACCTATTAGCATTTCATCCAGGATATCATCATCAAATGATGTTAAAATCATCACAACAAGCCAAGCTGGCTTATAGATCCACTTACAACTTACCTTCTGGACATCTTGCCAAGTTCCTGTTTTATAACAAGCACAAAATCCAGCTTCCTTCTTTCTACCACCAGCTGACCCTCTGTAGATACACTTGCCATTAACAAGAAGCAAGCCTTCAAGATGAAAATGCTGGTGTTGGCCATCTAACTGTGACAGAGGATGCTTTAACTACCCATGGCTTCAGAGAAAATAACTTGCCAGGATATTCCCCATATTCACTTCATAAGTAGCCAGTGACCTCAGAACCAGTTCATAATGTGCATGGCTCTGGATGTATCCCAGCATTTGCCACAGTCTTTGATCTGGAGAAAATGACACTTCTTATTACACAACAAAAATATATGGGAAAATGTATGATAATTAAATACTACAGTCTAACTCCAAAGTGGAACATGGTTCAGACACCCTGAGTCTTGGGAAATACAAATTCCTATCCTTCTGCCTTCCTCACCTCCAAGCCCCCATTCAGGGAATTAAGCAGTCATGCAGTGTCTAATGAACATACATTGAACAATCCACTTTCAAACTCCAGGCCACTAAATAAAATGAGAACTGGATTTTAAACTGGGCTTCATGGTGTTCCTGCACTGTGACTCAGCCTAGGTATTTCTGATTATTAGGCATCATACTAACAAATCTGAATACTCCTTTCTCTGCAAATAGTGTTCACAAAGGAAGCCAGACTGACATCTTAGAAAATGGATTTCATCTAAAATTAGTCATTTGAGATGATGATAGATGCAAGTAATCACCTAAGGGCAAATAAATACCATGCCATTAGTTAGAGTACGTGGTCAGGCACTAGATACAGGATGCTGATGATAGATTCCAGATACAGACAGCCCTAAGGAAGTACGGATCCTTGTCCAGGAGACCTTCTGCTCTTCAAATACAATACGTGGGACAAAGTTCAGGTGCACAGCCCAAGGACAGAGCACATGTAAGCAACACATCCAACATGGGAAGGATGATTAAAGGTGTACTGGAACAAAAGTAAAAGGGGGCTGAGAAGGGAGACTGGGTGCAGGGGTAACAACTGACAGCAAAAAAACTGGAGAGTTTAAGATGAAATATGTAAAGTAGGGCAGGGGAAAGTGCAATTAAATTTTGTACTTTTATTTCATCTCAACACAGTTACATTAAACACATTGAACTATGAATGGTCAGAGACATAATTTCTATTATATGTTTTCACAAGAAGATGAAAAAATAGCTTACAACATTCCTCTCGAGTATATGGTGCAGTTCAGCAACACTGCTCTGTGAGCACTCAGTATTTGCACATAAAAATCTCCATATTTGTAGGAGTGTGAATTTTAAAGGCATAATTGAAATATAAGGAATAACTTTAGCCAAACTGCCCACAAATTTAATTTTATAAGCTTACGAATTCCTGTGAATTCTATATTTTCCTTGTGCTTAAGAAACCCCCAAACAGCTTAGAAGATTATATAAATTTTCTGTTTGATCTATGCAGGGGTTGAAGGCTTTGTTGTGTACCATATGCCAATTTGATGTAATCTGGAGCACATGAAATATTAAATCTTAAAAACCTTGGTTTTCTAAAGGAAACATTAACTACACTATATAACATGAGTCTGCTCTCAAGTTACCTCTTATGAACAGGGCCTCTAAGCCCTCCAGATGAAGTTGTTAAGTTAATTGTTTGTTGAAACTGACCCATTTATTAGGGTCCTTATTAAATTTCTATGGCAGGTGTTGAAAGCTTGAGGCTTTTTCATTCCATCAAAGTTGCAGAGTCCAAGTCTTATTGGTTCAAAATTCTTTAAAACTTAGGTTGCTGCTGCAGAACACAAACGTTGTAAGATCCCAAGCATTACATTTTCATTAGCTGCAGCTAAACAGGTTTCTTTTGGACTTCAGTGTCTGGTTCTAGCAAAATATTTACTGCAATTGGTATATTAAGATTACATGCACCAGACAAATATTATGAAAATGAGAATATGAGATTTCTAAAAAACTCTTCGTGCTTCAATCCTCATAATGTCTGAGACAGATGTTTCTCTTACCAAAGAATTAGATGAATTTACTTATAAACTCTGTTGGGCTTTGGAAGAGAAATCCTACATAAAATATTACTATTAGAGCTGATCAAAAAAGCTTCCAACAACAGGGATTTATATTTTCCCTGGAAAACTAAATTAGTAGATTTAGTAGTGGCAGATGGTAAAGATTCCCTTCCATGTACCCTTCAATCACAGAGCAAACATCTTTGTTCAAATGACTCTTTATATACATGGGAAATGTTATTAAACAGATTAACAAAATTTCTCATTTACATACCAGGAATGTTATGAAATAAAATCTGACAAGGTTAAAAAAGAGGAATACAATTTTGTTCTGAACACTGAATGAAACAGACATCAGAGTTTACTGTGATCTAAAAAGTGACTTAAGTGTTGATCCAGCAAGGGGTTTCCAGGCTGTGCAGAACACCTTTTGTGGTTTATTACACACTGTTCAAGGACCATAACACCTCCTTCTGTGTATGAAAAGAAGCAGGATTTGCTGTTACCAGCAATTGCCATTAGGAGAAATGCAACAACAACCAATAACCTCGTGGTTCAGGAGATGTTCCTCACCCAGCTCCTCACCCAGAGTTCATGATGTTCAGTGCTGTTTGCTGCACTAGTTCTGGCTTCTCCAAATGATTCGCCTCCTGGGACTGCTGATGTGTCTTGAGGCAACTGAGGCCCCTGCTCTGCAGTAGGCAAAATATCCCACCCCTGTCATTGCTGGCATATTGAACTCTGCTTTAAAGCACAATGCTTAACTACAGTTTCAACCTCTTGCACCTTTTCTACCTACTTGAGTATATTCAGTCAGATTCTCTGCACTTGCTCAAAAGTAGAATCAGGAGAGCCCTTCTGAAACTAACAAAATCATAGTTGCCACGTTCAGCCA
Organism: Muscicapa striata striata; assembly: GCA_030060385.1. NCBI lineage: Eukaryota > Metazoa > Chordata > Aves > Passeriformes > Muscicapidae > Muscicapa > Muscicapa striata. The sequence goes on along the minus strand of JAREIS010000007.1, from coordinate 607,643 downwards.
GTTAGCCCTGTCTTCTTATCAGCTAGAGAAATGGCTCTTGCATAAAGTTCACATAAACATGGTTTTACTAGCACAGATCTTTCCCTCCCACATGGAGAAGTAGATCCCACAGCCATATCAGTATTTGCATCATGTCTGTGCATCACTTCTAAGTGATCCCTGGAAAGATCTCCACTCTCATCCTGTGGCATCTAAAATGAAAAATACATCATCCTGCAGAAACCATCCTACATCCAACAAGTAAGGCCTAGTCACAGAGCCCAGTCCATTCCATCTCCACTTTGCATTTACTTTTACTTGTTATGGCAAACCTAGAAAGCTTAAACTGTGAAGTATTCCTAATTCTTCACATTTTTACATTTCTACAGAGGCAAAAGAATCCTTTTGGCTGGTTAACTTTGTTAAGACATCAAAATCGGAAATGCAGTAAGATATTCTGCTATACATCAGATCTGACAACAGTGCTAAAGCCTGAATAATTTGAGATGAGCAAAGAAGCCAAACAAAACCCACATTATGTGCCAGGGTTATTTCCTGACATTCAGAATCAGATGAGAACTAGAATATGCCCAGAGTACCACTGTTTCCTATATTTTTCAGTTAATGTTAACATTACAGTTAGTGTTTATCTGTATTTTTATGTATTTGAAACCATTGTAATTAAATCTGTGAGTAGAATGAAGAAAATGCACGTGCAGGGGACTGGTGACATGTCCACTTTCCACAGAAGAGTCCCAGGCAGTTTCCTGAGCTTCTTTAGACAAATCAGTCTTTAACAGAAAATTTGAACTCTCCCTGTTATTAACCAGGATCTTTAAAGCAACACAGGATGGTATAGAAAGGCTGAGAAGACAACTGCCAGAGGTATATAATCTTCTTTGGAATTTGCCTTTACCTGAGGGAAACTCAAAAGACGGCAGCTTCATTTTCTAAAATCAGGTAAGGAAAGGCAACCACAAACATGTCACAGAACTACCCTGCAAAAGCCCTGAAATCACAAAGAATTGCCTGTTGGGGCACTGGAGGCTTTTCTGGATTTATCTTTTCTGCTTTCTCCACTATCCCCAAACAACTTGAGATTGCCCAGCCAATACATTATCCAAACCAAGGAATGCTTACAAAGTCTTCTGGACACCACAGCACTAGAAGAGGTTCAGAAGTAAAACTTAATTACATGTGTGCAGAACTGAAAGAGCAGTAGTAAAAGCCAGAAAGAGTAACCAAGTGCAGGGACCACCAAAACCTAGTGGTGTGCTCAAGACATGGAGCAGCCTCGCATGGATATGCAGAATCCAGAGCCACACTGCCTTCTGCCTCTCTCCCACTTATTCTTCCTTTTAGTGTCTCTTATCAAAGCCAATAAGCAGCACAGAAGTAATAGAGTGAGGAGCATGGTAATCAGGTGAATATTAGAAAGATGCAGAAATGCATGCAACTCTAAGAGCAAAAGATTGAAGAGATTTACGGAGATTAATATTAACTGGAGGAAAATCCTCTGGCTTTGGAGGAATAAGCAGATGCTTTGTTCATTGTGGGTGAGACATGTGATCTGAAATAGAGGGTACAAGACTTTTGGAGGGACAGAGAGGAACACAAAACCAAAAACAATGTAAGAGGCTGGAGCTAGACTACATAAGGTATTGCAGCACAAGGCAACCTCCATTCAAAAATGGAAGAAGGCAGACTGTAGGCTGCCAAAGTTACATTAAAATTAATAAAAAGCTGAAACACAGTAGAAATCCTTCTCAAGACTCACTTTATAAAATGCAAGAGCCTAACAGTGACCAGCACATACTCCTGAGGAGTTGCCATTTGACTTAAATGACCTGTTGGGAGGTATTCTAGGAGGCTTCAAGAGAGTTACTCCTGCTTTTCTAGAAAGGATGGCTGCCACAAAAGAAGTTACAGGCAGGCTAGGGGTGGCAAAATTCTGAATGTTCAGTGAAGTCATCCATGCAGTCTCCCCCACAAGACCCCAGGCCTGGCCCCTCTAGCACTAACACAGGTTTTGTGGGCAGCACAGCAGAAGGCCTGGTCCCCTCTGTACCCTGGTGAGCACTGCTTGACATAGCACAGGGAATTGTGGGCTGCAGGTCCTGGGTATTATTCTGGGCGATGCTATCCAGCTACCAAAAGTGAGCAGAGAACTTATTTTTCTGTAATCAGTAGTAGTCTCTCCTTTGCTCCAGCAAGCTCTAAGAACCAGGTTATAATGTATGAACATAGTTCAGAAATAGTATTGGCACAGCTTACCAATTAGTCAAAACTAGAAGGTATCAGACAAAATATTGGACTGGGTTTGGCTTAAGGTCTGCAGTAACACTCAAAATCCCAGTTTTTCCTGAGTCTGAGCATGTGGAAATGCAGTCCTCAAGTGACTGATGCTCTTGATGGAGCTCCACACTTTTAGCTATATGCCTGTAGGCAGGTTTGAACAAATATGCCAGGATGAAAACCCAAGGAAGAGAAATGTGTGTATGAGCTCTCATGTTCTGAGGATCCAACAGTAAAACAGTACCATTTAATGGCATTCAATCAATGTCATCAAAAACCACAACACAGGGAGCTGTAGAAACTTCATGCATCTTCAACACTGACACTGGTATGCCTTCTCACTTTGTTATTAAATAGTGCACCTGTAGCTTCCAGGACAGCCACCACCTCTCTACCTTGCTATTTTTTGCAACTATTTTCCAAATTTCAAATGAGAACATGGCAGGAACCATGAAAATGCACACTCTATGTCCTTCATAACCAACATGGAACATCAGAAGAAAAGGCAAATATAAAAGAATTTGGATGTAACTGTCAAGCAAATATCTGTGTTGTTTATGGACATTTCCAAAGACAAAATTTACCAGAGAGATATCCCTCATGTACGGTATTACCCATAGCAAGAAAATCGTCTTTCAAGCAAAATCCCTGTTACCATAACTGTACTCTGTGTTTGCACTGTACCTTCAACCTCATCAGCTCTGTCATCCTCCTTATGACACTTTTTCATCCCTGGGGACAAGACATAGCAGTGTCTTCTGTTACAAAGAAGCAAATGAGAGCAGCAAGAACTTCAGAGACCAATTATCACACAAGCAACAAGCTCTTCCTTTAATACAATCTGCAATGCTCATACATCATCATCACATCTTTCCAAAAGCCAAGTTAAAAAAAAAAATACACAAAAAACAGCTCATGGAAGGAACATGTATTTTATTGCTTTGAACTGTGTCCAGATGTGTAATGATCCCTCCTGAGATGTGTTTAGGAGATAACACTTCAAAATGGGACACAAGCCATTTATTTGCTATATTAACTTGCACTCAGAAGTTAATCTGATATTCCAGAAAAAGGCAGACCGTCCAATATATGTCATAGTCCCTAGCAAGAGGAATAAAGGCATTTTGGCATGAGAGGAAGGGCCAGCACAAGGGAGGGTGTCAAGCCACATTTTGGCAGCAGAGCTGGCCTACTGTGTTCAGCAGCCCTTGGCCCAAGAGCACTTACAAACACAATCACATAAGCTCACTCTTGCTCCCCACCTTGCACTGCCTAGCATCTCTCACCCCAAGCCCTAACAACAGGATGCTGGTTAGTGCATGTTCCTCCTTGTTTTTTATCCATTTGCCATATCAAATCAGGAATGTTGTGCAATGGGAATAACACAGAGCACGAGGGCTGACAGCATTCCTGCTGCTGTAGGAGTCATAAGAGCTCTAATCAGTCAGCTTCTGTTCTGCCTCTTTTTCCTCTCTCTGACAGGCACACCTGCCAATTTCAGCCCAGAGGAATGTGCTGGATATGGTTAATAGGTGATACCTCCACCTTCTTTAGGCCTCCAGTTGCCTTTAGAGCTGGAACATGCATAGAACAACAGGAAAAAAATCAATACCTTAGTCTTGATTTTTCTTCAACCATAGCAATGAGATGGATGGATGGATGGATGGATGGATGGATGGATGGATGGATGGATGGAGGGAGGGATGGACAGCAGAAGAGGACACTGCTGCTGTCAGGACTATACACTCCAGTTCCTTATGGCAATCCATAAGGAGCTAGACAATCCAGTAAAATAGGAAAAGACACCAAAAGCATAAGGAAGGCTGTGCTGCACACAGAGCCTGATGGCTGAACACCTTGTCACCAACACTGAGATCAGGTGAGCTAGTACAAGCATGGCCATGGGCACTGCAGGTGAGTGGGATGACAAAATCTCCTCACTCAAGCCCTCCCTATGCTCAGACCTAGAGATTTCAAAGCTGTTTTAAAACTGTTTGCATATGACTTGTACAAGATTCTTTTAGAAGAAGCCCAGGTATCTCACAGAGCTGTGTTAGAGCCAGGACAGAGCCATTCTGCCTTTGCATGGTGCTTTCAGCCGAGAAGCTTTTGCAGATGTTCATGGTCCTGTACAGCAGTGCCTTGGCTCATGCCATCCAGCAACTGCTTCGTTTTGAGAGCCTGGCTTTAAGTTGAGAAGCTTAACTCTTGTGTGGAGTTTCTACTCTTTACAGCTGTATGAAATAACTTAAAACAAACAAAACCTTTCAGAAATATGAGACATGACTCACGGATTTTGAAAGCCAGAGTTCACATATCCCCATTGTATGTCATTTTGAGATCATAGAAAGACGTTATTAACTATTCCAAGGACTCTGGCAGGCTTGAAGTGTGCATGGCAATAAGCACCATCAAAGCACTTGCAGCACGAGCAAAGTCAGACCAGAGAACTGAGTAACCATGACTAAAACATGATCATACAATCAGCTCCCCTCAGGATTAGAAACACAATGAAATCTTCATAGACAAAAAAAAATCAGGAATGCAACAACCTGATTGCAGCCTCTTGCACGGCAACAGGGAAACACCAAGTCTTTAAGCAAAAGATGCTAATTTGAAACTGAGGTATCATTTAAAAAAATAAAATTACTCTCAATGCAAAACAGCATTTAGACTCTGCTACAAAACATTGCTAGGAAGGTCATGGATACCAGAGTATGACCTCTATCAAAAAATCCTATGTAAAGTATGTCAAGGAGAAGGCTCAAAATCTTAAATGCCTGTGGGAATTCCTTTCAGGCCTTGGGTAAATTTTCATGCTCTGTGCTTCTCATCTGTAACAGGGCAATCATTTGAAGCCAACTTGAAATTGAATCCACAAACACTGACTGCAATGTCAGCCCCTAATGTTTAGAAAGTAAGGAATTCATAAGATGACTTTCATGATTCATCTATCCAACAATACCAAAACTGCTGATCAATCATTTGCACAGCCAAGGAAAGAATGACAATGGGACTTGATACAATAGTGTGCCTCTCTTAGGCCAGCTTTGTTTGCACCTGTATATCAACCCCAGTGCAGTAAAGTTGTAAAGACAAAAATACCTTTTACCTATTAACCCTGGAAGTTACTGGTACTGGAAGTAACAGAGGAGAAAATGTTGCACCTCAACTTCATCAGCAGGACATTCTCCCTTGCTCACCAACATGACATTCATAAGAAAGTCACCAGAAAAGTTAGGATGGGAATTTTGTTTTAGCGTAACTTCACAGAGACTTTTCATTATTATTCTTTAGTTTATTTTTGCCATTAATAATTATGACTGCAAGTTAGCTGTAAGAATTACTTTGAAAATATACCTTCTCTATTTCAATTTATTTCTACAGCTGCAGAATTACATTGTTTAACTTTTCTTTCTTAAGTGGATTTCCTTTGGCTTTGGCTCCCATTTAATGAAGTGACAAGTTTAGGGAAAACAGCCTTTGCAGTTTCAGTGGATTAGTAGGGTAAAGCCTAACTTGATTGAAAAACAACTTCTCTTCATGTTGCTTTTCTGCCAGTCAGCTCACACTTGCTTACAGCTGCATCTGGCTGACAGACCAGTAATTTCAATATTTGTTTGTTTTCAAATGGTCAGCAACAGCAACACCAATAACATGAACACTCTTCATTTTCTGTGGTGTGTGCAGAGTAGGTGGGAATCCTCTAAGTGGAGACACATTGTCAGAAGAGGGCTTTGCTGCTCTGCTGGAGATCAGCAGTTGATAAAAATGAAGAAAGCACGTATGGACCAAAGACAGTAACATAATTACTTACAATTCCATGCCAGATGAAACACGTGGGTGGCAATTAAGTACAAAAAGCTTGTCAGAAATCCCTAAGCACATAATTTAATCAGGATTTGATGCTATGACACCACAACATGCTGCACACCTCTTCAAGGTCTGCAGAGCCTGCGTTCCTCACTCATCTCACATCCTGCAGCGTTCTGGGTACAGCTGTGTCCCACAGAGGCTCTTCCTTGACAGCACCCACAGCTCAAGACAGGATCAGGATTTAGCTTTTATTTGTCTGCTAAAACAAACAGATTTGATCTGTAGATCATTTCATTATAAATAAAATAATAATAGTTACCCTGTTCATTCAACATTGAACAGATTTAATTTTATAGCTGTTTTTTGTAGGATGGCCACATTAAACTTCACATGTGCAGTAAACAAAGACTCTGACATTAACAGATGAGAAGAAAGAACTATAGGTCATTCAAATTCCATCTTGTCTGCCTCTCCTACCTTGGCCAGAAAATTAAAAATGGAGGTAACTGGTAAATTTTACAAATGCCAGTATTGGCTCATATCTCTCTGCTGGAAAAGCAACAATCGATTTACTTCTGTGACCACTAAACACAGGATTTTAAAGTTTAATTATATAAATCCTTCCACTTAGACACTTTCAGACCACTCTCTCCATTAAAAAAAATTCAAAATATATTGTCAGGTATAGAAGTACAGTTATATAGCAAAGGACATATTTTTGTCACAGATAACCTGCAGAGAAATAAAAACTTTGAGTTTATGAACAGATTAAAATTTACAATATGACAAAAAGTACTTAGACAAGTTCATAGTATTTACAATTTCAACAGTGATCTCCTTGCATAAAGAACATTAAATTTGCTTGCTAAGTGAGATACAGCAGTCTTCTAGAGAACTTCACTGGTAAAGAAGCTGCCAAGGGTTTAGGGGACAAAATCATGTGGTTTCAGAAGGAATTGCCAGTCCAAGGAAAAACTTCCTGCTGTTATAAACTGACCCTTTTCCTCTGGATTTTTAGACACTCATAAAATTGATCCATGCAATTGCAGGGTCAAACACAAGAAATTATCACTATCACTGATTTTACAAACAAGTTACATTTGATTTATTTGTCTGATGTTATACAAGAAGCCAAGTTACATTTGAGCTGCTATGCAAGAGATGGATCTTTGAAATGCAGCTTGTGTGGGGCCTTTTCTTAATGAAATCCACTGAGATACTGAACCCCAGAGTTAAAATAGGTTCTACCATACAGGTTTGAAGCGAATGAATTTGGAGCAGAATGTACTTGCTATAAAAAGTAAGGGAAAAAAAAGTCTTCAAACTTAACATTTGTCCCAAGAGTCACATAAAATTTCATCTCTCAGGGTTGTCTTCCAGGGAAACTAATGTTTCCCTGGAAACATGTTTCTAAATACAGTTGCTCCACTCATATTTTGTACTAACAGTTTGTTCTTCAAGTACAGAGATGGGCTAATCAACGCTGAGTTAGCATCCCTGAAACTTGCCCACTCTAGTCAAATCCCACAATTTCGCAGGATCCACCTATTTTT